>CATIWM010616378.1:0-28883 GCA_949671775.1 Mallotus repandus | reverse complement strand
TTTCATTTTTCAAACCGAAAAAATTTTATTATCTTTCTTTTTTATTTATTTTAATTTTTTCTTATTTTCTATTATTCTTATTTTTCATTTTTTATTTTATCCTTATATTTATTTTTTTATTTTCTCTCATTTTATTCTTTTTTTATTTTTTGTTATCCTTATTTTTTCAATTTTTTATTTTTAGTTTTGGTTTTGGTTATATAGGCGATATGCTCTATTTTAGAGATTATAGTTAACATATTTAAATTATATAACTCATATTATTTTAATAAATTATTAAAGTTTCAAATATCCTAGGAAAATATTTTTCAATATATATATATATAGGCTAATATCATTTTATTTATTTCACACATGAAAAATAAACTAAAATATACAAATAATAAAATAGAAATAAATGAAAAATATTACAAGTTTCATGCATTTGAAAAGAGATGGGCACTTGAATTCAAATTAATTGAACTGAATACAGTTATATTTAAAATTTATTATTGTATTTATGAGGATGAGATACCATTTTTAATTTTCAGATACTGTTTGAGTTTCCGATGCGTTTTGAGTTTCAAATACTTTTTTGAGTTTCAGATACGAATAATATTTAGAAAATATACTATTTTTATTATATCATTTACGAATAATATTCAAAAAATATAATGTATTTATGAGTTTAAGATACTATCTTTAATTTTCAGATACTATTTTGAGTTTTCGATACTATTTTGAGTTTCACATAATGTTTTGAGTTTCAGATATGAATAATATTCAAAAAATATACTATTTTTATTATATCATATACGAATAATATTCGGAACATATATTGTTTTTAAGTATCATTCTTTATTAACTCTTACACTTGTCATGTAACATAAATTTATACTATTTTGAGTTTTGGATACCAATAATATTTGAAAAATATACTTTTGTTTGGAGGAAAATATTTGAATAATATTCAGATATTATACTATTTTAGTATCTGGTACGATTTTGAAGTTTCACATACATATAATATTCAAATAATATATTGTATTTATGAGTTTGAGATAAGTGAAAATTTAAATTTGACTTTTGTATTTTCATGCGTGATTTTGCAAGCTTTCTAATATTTTAAAGAAGAAAATTAATTGTTTATATTTTTGACACAGAACTTCTAATGTTAGCCTTATTGAATAGGTGTAGCCAAAAATTGTCTTTAACCATTTAATTTGTGCTTTTACATGGTTGAAAAATGATCAATTGTGGTAATAGATGATGTTTAAGCATAATGTTCTAATTAGTACCATATAATCTCAGATTTTTATGTCTTTATCATTACCAAATAATTAAGCAACAGAAAAAATTTTAAAATGAATAATTATAAAATTTTACTTTAGACCCAATTAAATAAATATAATATTTTTTCTCTATCAAAATGAAAATAAAACTATTTTATTGAACAAAACTAAGTTGGATACATAAATTTTTTGACATGAAATTGCAAATAATTAAAGGCTATTAAAAGGCATTTTATATAGGAGCATTAATTAATGCTTCATCTTCATATAAATAATTATAGAGTTCAAGGGCACTTTTTGAGCAGGCCTTTCTTCGTGCCTTTCCAATTCTTATAGCAATGACATTCCTTCTTGTAACCTGAAGTGCTTGAAGGAACACACAGACATTCTTTACAGCACTCTTGGCATGTCTCTATGCATTTTTCCTTCATGAAACTATGCCTTGAGCATCTGAAGTGCCTGAGGCACTACTACTGCTTGATAATCTGGACTTGGAAACTAAAGGATATGAAAATGGACCCATGATTGTACTCCCATGTGGCACGTTATGATCAGATGAAGAAGAGTACTGATCATCTTGTGTTGGGCACTCTATATAGACATTGTTTCGAATAATTCATGCGCAAGACTACAATTTAATTGAATTCTAGCATTACGATGTTTCCAAACAACAAAAACTTAATCAAAACACTGTAACAACAGCAGTAGCGAATTCATCCCAATCAATTGAGAACATGGAAGTGGAATAGTTTATCACTTGAAGAATGATTTTGAACAAGCAAACAGAAATTATCACATTGCGTTGTTTAAACTCAATCTTGATAAATTAGTCCTTCATGTCTTCCAAAGAAATCTAATTTAATTTCCTAAACTGACCAATTATTAGCTTGATTTTTCTTTCAATGGAGAAAACAACCAAAAACAGAAACACCATTATTGAAATTATAAATACCATGGATTTGCAGGCATGAGTACTGTATAGTTATAGCTCAATAGAGTATAACCAGTAAATTTCAGCATAAAATAGAAAACCCGTATAGCATAATTGCAAAAGACATGAACATTCAAAAGAATTAAATAAAAAAATGGCAATCCCAGGGCACCAACTGAGATTGGTAGAAGGGTCTTTATCAGCCAAGAAAATGATTAAATTGGCTTTGTTTTTCGGACAAACCTAAGAATTCAAGAAAAGAAAAAAAAGAGAGAGGGGGACATTGTTAGATGCAAATGCTTAGATAAAAAATAGAAGGTACACAAAGGGGAGGATATGAAGAAAGAAAAAAATAATAATAATAACAGGAAGAAGGAGACCGAAAAAAAAAAAACAAACAAAGAAGAAGACGCAAGGAGGAAGGAAAAAAAGGAACACTCGTGTAATTTTTGATAAACATAGGACTTGCATATAATATTTTCAAAATATGGTACATTTGATATTAATGGCACCTGTTTTTTTTGGGTATTTGTATAAAAAACCCCACGAAAAAATTCTCTTCTGCGAATCCAAAAAGCTTCTCTGATATTACAAACCTCGTTGGTCCTTGAAGTTGTGGGACTCAGAAAAGAGAAGCCTGTGTGAATTGGGCCTATCGTATCAGACAAGGCTTTCTAGGGTAAAAATGAAAGGACGGGTGACTGCAAAGAAGTGCTTAACTCTGCCGCTGGACTAGCCTAGCCTTCCCCCATCCTCCTAGGCCCTCATTTCAAACTCAATCACATTAGCACAAGTGCAATATTTTATTTTATTCTATTTTTGCTATAATTTTAAATATATATTTTTAATACGAAAAATGTATTTAAAAGAATTTCAAATTTAATGATAACAGTAAATATAATTCTTGAGTGATTCTTTTATGATTATAAGTAGCTAGTTTTATTTGCTGGTGCCATGATTTTTGGGATGTTTAATTGGCTGAATGCTTTATTTCACCCCTGAACTTTACCCTTTTGATCCATAGCACCCATTAACTTTTATTGGAGCTAATAGAACCTCTAAACTTCTATTTTGGACCGCTTTAACCTCTTAGCTCGACAAATCAAACGCATTTAATAATTAACTTGACAGCATGGACATGAGCATGTTTGTAAACCCTCTAAGGCTCGTTAGGTATGCTTGTTATGATGAGGTGGCAGTTGACAATGTTAAAAGACACCATTAAAACAATTTAACTTTGTCTTCTCCCATTAAAGACCGAGCTTTGCAATGTAATCTTCCTATTGGCAACACCCTCTTCTTCCTTCAACTTCGTCTGTTCATTGCTCTGTCTCTATGCATTTTGATTTTGTTGAGCAAACAATGGATGGAGGTCAGTTTGATGTGCCGATCTGCCACATCACAAATGTGAAAACCTCATAGACAAATGCATACCCTGGGCGGAGATTTTTTAGTTGAAAGAATTACAGAGTATGTCACTAAATTTGTTTGCATAAGGATTTTCCATAGAAAAAAAAATTATTTTGATTATTATAAATAGGTTTTGGAAATATGTGAAAATAAAAATATCATTAATTTTATTCATCTACAGAACGTGGGTGCATGCAAATTCTTCATGTGGATTGATCCGCCTTCAACTGAATAATCAAGGAATGTAATTATCAGATTGTTAAGAAAGATGAGGGAATATGAAAATGAGAGAGATAGAGCAAAAACAATTCAGAAGAAGCAAAGAACATTAATATTTGTGTTGATAGTGATTGTTCTTTTGCTTGTGATTGGAAATAGAAATTAATGTTGAATATGTTAGGAATAGGCAGTGTATTTTGTATCTTTAAGTGAAATATGCTTAGTTATTGAAGCAGAGGGCATGCACTCTGCAAAATGAACTTTTTTGTATATGGGAGTGGCTGCATATTTTGGATGTTGGATCAGAGGTTGCATGTAAGCATGTATTTACTACAACTTACTCATGTAGAAATGCATATATGTTAATTAAAAGTATGAATCATATTAAAAAAATCTCATGCTTTAAATATAAGGTTAACATGAAACTAGCATATTCAAATTAAACTTGCACATTGTGCAAAAAAATATGTCTTGTGCGAGCGCAACCTGCTATAAAAATTACAAAATATCACATTATTGCTCAAAATATCAAGCAATAATATGTCTGTCCAGAGGGCATATCTAAGTGTCCATCCCCTTCAAGATTGCGCCAACACTTAATTATACAAAATATAAGTATCACTGGTACTTAAACCCAAGTTTGTCCATTACTAGCACTACTAAGAAGCTACAAACTGCTACAAATTCATGTTGATTAAACTATAAATTGCTTCCAGTGTGGCTTGATGCAGCTCTAAATGGACTGGTTTGGCTTTAGGACTTATGACTTGGAAAAGCAGTAAATTGGGAGTCATTCTTTTTCTTTCTTTGCTGTTTTTGTTTTTCTTGTTGAAGTTTTCTAGAAGTGATTACAGATCTGCCATTCCATCTTAAACCAGGTGGCTTGAATCCCAATTCACTCGTGATAACTCTTGAACTCTTAATTATACTTGGAGTTGCAATAACTCTAGCCACAGTTTTGCCAAACTGTTAAAAATAAAAATATTATTGATGGCTCAACCACACTTAATTCTAAACAATAAAATTTTCATCCGATTGACAAAGACTTACATTTTCAACCATCATGCCATTATCCATGACAAGAACTCCATGCCCAGAACCAGCATCAGGTCTCCAACTCTTTTTTTTTCACTTGAGATGATTCGGTTGGAGCAGTATACCTCTTATTGCTAGTTGTTGATGGTGCACTTGAAGAAGCACCCTTGCTAACACTTGAATTTAATTGTCTGCATGATGATATGCCTGAACAAGAAAGTGGATGTCTTCCTCTTCCTCTGTGTGGAGGTTTACATTTGCCTTTGCCTCTCCCTATAGGTTCACTGATGACTCTCCCCGTGTATACCTTCATAATAAATACAAAAGACAGTAATATCATTTAACTAAATTTCATGCAAATTTAATGCAATTTGATTGACATTTACTTTACCTGGTTTGAATCAAAATGGATTTGAACTTCATGCTTGACTGTTGGTGTTGCTTTAGGTGTTGATGTGTGCATATTTAAACTTGTTGGTGGAGATGCAAAGTTGATAGGAGCTTTATGTATTCTTGTAGGTGGAGTATGAACTATCCTTGTAGGTGGAGTAAGAAATTCATGCCTAACTTCAGGATCTGCATTGTTGTGTGATGCAACTAATGACTGCCCTTTCGAAGTCTAACATCAACACATTTATCAAGTTTATTTCTTCCTCAATACAATGAAAATAACAAAAAAAATTCAAAAACACAATTTGCACATGGTTCTAAGGTCTGGCTCTAGTGGAACAACCTTGTTTATTATGTCCCTAGTTTTTGCACAGAGAACAAGTCATCTTGACACCTTTCTTTGACATCTTTCCAGATTTGGCTTTCTTCGGTTCATCCTTATCTTTTCTCCTTTGCAGTTTCGTCTTCCTGGCTTCTTTATAATTATAGGTGGTTCAATAGTAGGGAAATCAGATTCTGGCCATAAATGCATGCCTCTCACTAGTTGCATGTAGGTGCCATATGTTTTTAAGTATTTCTCTTTAGAGTACCACTTTCTCACAAATGCATCAGGGTCAAATTTGATATGCAATATAGCATATATGGCATGCGCAACATGGCATATATGGCATGTGCACAAGGTATGCCTTTCAACTCCCAATACTGCAAGTACAACTTAGAGCTTTCAAGTCAACTGTGTGGCCATATTCTCCCTCTATCACTTCAAATCCATGCTCTCCATTGAATGCCAAATGACAGTCACATGCTCTCCTCTTATTAGCACCCAACTTACCCTATGCAAATGGTGAAATCCCTGTTGGCCACGTATCAACAAAAGCTCTCCTAACCTTTATTCTTTCCATGACCTTTAATATGATTTCACTCAATATTGTAATAATGGATTGGAATCTTGCCAAAAGAATCCATCCATTAAATGTTTCGCACATATTATTTTCCACAGAATCACATATACTTTGTGTCCTAATGAAAGCCCTAAACCATTGCTTATGTGGACAGCATAACAGATCCTCCATTATACCTTACCCTAACTGATTCAGTTCCTTAAGTTTCTCTTTGAACTCTACCTCAAATATGGAGTACGCACATTCCTAAAAAAATTTCCTTCTCTCCTTACCCCTCTATATTTTCCTCCATGCTAACAGAATGTGCATTGCACACATTCTATGTTCTGCTTCAAGTACGACTTCATTGACATCAATTAGTAGGCCCTTCAAGATAAACAATAAATTAATTAGTTTTGATTGCATGTATAAATAGCACTAAATTAATTGAATAATAAATTCATTACCTTTTGCATATCTATACAAACAGCTAGGGCAGCTCCATTTTCCAGTTCAAGATCATTCCTAATTGTTTTGATGAACCACCTCCAAGAACTTATATTCTCAAGTTCAACTACTCCTCATGCAATAGGGTACATCTGGTTGTTGCCATTTTTAGAGATAGCAGCTAGAAGTTGACCCTTACAAGGTCCTTTAAGGAAGCACCCATCAAACCCCAAAATTCTTCTACAACGTTGTTTAAACCCTTCATTCAATGCATGAAAACACACATAAAACTTCTCAAATAATTGTTTTCCAGGTTAGAACTCGGTATCACACTTCACAAAACATATTGTAACAAGGTTGGACTTCAATATTTATGCTATATAATCATGCAATTTTGCATTCTCAACCTTTGAATCACCCATTGCTGCTGATAAAACTTTAACCTTAGCTCTCCTACAAACAATTTTGCCAACATACAAATGCAATTCCTTTTTCACCAATCCAACTAGCTCTTTAATCTTAATTCTAGGTTGTGACAATATTCTATCCTTGAAACAAGAAGTAATATATAAATTGTTGCAGTGGAAAGTCTTGTTCAATCTCGAACATGAATGCTTAGGGCTATATGTCTTAATAATAAAATATTGACTATCCCTCTGAATCCCACCATATAAATGCCATTGACAAATATCTTATAAGCATTTTGCCCTAACTTTATCAGGTTGGTTAGACTTCAATTTCAGTTTAATTCCCTTAACTATAACATATTTATAAACAACCTCCCTAAAGTGATGCACATTAGTAAAAATTATACCTAATTCCCACAACAGAATGTCTATATTTAAATCATAATGAGCAGAGTGAGCTGATTTTCTTATTAGCTGCTTTATCTCTTCATCATCAGACACTATATTGTCGCTACCATGTTCATTGCTATCGTAATGGTCTTCCATTACTAGCAAATTGTTCATTTCTTTGCTTGCCTGCATTGTCAAAACCTGCATCTACACTTGTTGGACTAAGATGTATTTCTTCAACTGTCTCTTCAAGTCTTGACTGAGTATTTCTAGCATTCCTGACTTCTTCTCTAACTGCCCTTAGTTCAGGATCATTGTCACTACCAACCTGAACATCTTCAAGGTCATTGCCAATATCTAATACCTCTTCATCATCTTCAGGTTCAACAGTTGCCTAATCAGCACCAACTTCTTGAGCAACCCCTCATCCAAACCTTCCTCATAAAGTGGTGTAACAACAACTTTAACAAACTCATCTAACTCATTAGACTCATCATCATTATCTTCACAATCACCATCAATTCCATCAGTAGATTCACTATCATCACTCACATTGCCCACCATAAAATCTGATTTAGATGCCTCATCACTTAATATAACCATACACTCATTTACTGTGGAGTTGTTGTCATTTACTCCACTGTTACCAAGCTCATTAATTATTGGCTCATTTACCACATGTGAGACATAAAAGTCTACAGTATCCCCATCTTTCCATTTGTTTACAACCTCTAAAATAATTGAGTCCGTAGCTAGCAAAATTATCTTACTTTCAACCCAATCCATATAATATATACCTCCCATAGATATATACCCAAAAGACTTAATATAAAACATTAGTTCAGGCACACTGAACTTGTCATAGTCCGTTTCTTCTACTGTACAATCACCACCAACATATTTGGGAGGTTTACCCCATATGATTTTTCCCACATGATGCCATTTGACAATGACAAAATTGTCTACTATTCTAGCATAAAAAAATATAAAAAAATATAAAAAAATATTAAAAATACCACATTCGCAGAATAAAGTAAGGACGAAAACTTTGACTTTACTCCATGTGAAGACTATAACTATTTCTTTACTCTAATACATCATCCTAAAGCAGTTCCAGATTAACAAAACTTTGAATAAAATCCCTACTTTCTTCCTTAATAACAAAAAAATCAATAAGTTTTAACATGCAAAAGCAAGATAAAAGGGTCACTTTTGTACCTTCCTTAAAAAGAAGAATCTTCTTCACCGAAGCTTTTTGGTAGCTCAATCCCTTTCTTCAGTACCTTCTTTTAACTATACAGCTAACTTTATCAACTCAGCTTATTGCATGTAACAATTAAAGTCACCACAGCTACTTCTTTGATTCTTATCGACTTTTTTTATTTCTTTTTGGATTTTATTCTTGAGTCGGTTCTATAAAGTTCAGAGTAGCAGAGGTTCTTTCTTCTCTTTTCGTTTGATTTGAAGAGTAAAGCTTTTTTAGATTTGGAAATGGCTTTAGTTGCAATTAGAGTTTTTAATTTAAGGATTTAGGATTTTTAGCTGGTAATTTTGTTTAATGGTAGGTAATTTCAGTTTACATTTTTACCTCAGCTTGTAAAATTAACATTATATGTGACATTGATTGTGTTCTGACGTCAAACTCAGCAAATTTATTACACGTCAGCTCACATTTTTTACACGCATTTGATTTGTCGAGTTGAGTGGTTAAAGTGGTCCGAAATAGAAGTTTAGAGGTGCTATTGGCTCCAATGAAAGTTGAGGGGTGCTATGGATCAAAAGGGTTAAGTTCAGGGGTGAAATAGAGCATTTGGCCATGTTTAATTCAATGGAGAAAACAACATGTATACTTGGCAACAATTAGTATTTGGAGAGCTATTACTAGATCCTAGCTAGTAGGGTTTGCTTCAACTTAAAATTTATAAGCAAATGATGGAATTAATGTAAATTTGCTCTACGTGTATATATTATATATTAATTATATAAAAATATAAAATACTCAAAATATATTACTCATTTAAATTTTAAACATGAAAAATGGTTTCATATTCTCAATTATAGGTCAATTTTATAAATAATCCTAATTTTTTCATTTGTATCAATTTAGATAGTTAATTTTTCAATCTTTCTTTCAATTTAATCCAACTTTCAATTAGAATATGTAGTTGCTGGTGTGACTTGTTAATATGTCAAAAGAATACTGATAGGGCAAGAAGATTAAAACAGTGTTGCTTTGATCAAGACCAAAATATAAAAAAAAAGGTCAATTCAGTTGAAAAATATATAAAATTGTACTAAACTGAAAATATTTTAAAAATATATTGTCACGCTTGTACCCTTACTTTAAGTATATTTACACTCATTATGCATTGCATTTACATATAATATATTAGTTTAATTTAAGTATAAGTTAGTATATACATATATAGATATAGTTTTAGAGGAAATGACTCAAATGGAATAAATGATTGTCCTTAATTGAGCAATTGAAAGCTTGAGGATTTATAAGTAACTTAAGCAATTCATTAAGGACCAAAAGGAGTATTTTGTGTATTATTTTAATTTTTTTTTTGGGTATATCTCCTTCCATCATGATTAAGAGCAACCATAGGAAGAGCTAAAGAAAGGAAGGAAGGAAGAAAGATAAACATTTAGAAAAAAAAAGAGGAAAAGATGGCTGATTCATTTCCTCTTATAGAAGTTGATTTGTTCAAGTGAAATTGAAGATCTAAAGTACAATTAAGGCTTTAATATTCATCCTAGAAAACTTTTGTGATTGATTTGGTAAGTAATTTCAGTGTTTTGGTTGATTTAATTTAGGGTTCTTAAGTTGCAGATTTTGGGTTCATAAAGTTTGGTTTATTAGTCTCTGTAATTCGATCGTATCTTGAGTTAGAGAGCTTAAAATTAAGTTTTATTTGATGATATGAAAATTTTAAAGAGTTATCTAAAACTGTTATTCTTTGAGATTGATCTGATTTAGTCTCTATGTTAGGGTAATAAGAGAAAATATGTTATTGCTCAGTCTGTCAGTTTCTTTGAACTAGTTGTAATTCGTTATCTATAATTAATTTTTTTGGTTATCCAATTGATGTGAAATTTTTACATAATATTATATATATATATATCTAATACTAATTCAAATTTCAGCTCAAAATTCATTTTCTTTAAGTCCCAGAAATTGTTCAAAATTTACTTATAAACCAAATTTACAGAGTTCATGAGTTAAAACTAGTCTAGATACTTTTCATATATATTGAGGTAGGCAACTCAAAATTAAGTTTGGTTTTATCTTTATAAAACTTGAAAGAATCCTATAAAACTTTATAGTTTGGAATTGGAGCTGATTATATCTGTAACATAGTCAATAAAGGCCATATTTTTAATTGCTCTGTCTATCAGGATAATTGAAGCTGATTATGTTGAGCTATCCGTAACCCCTTTTATAGTTGAGAAATTAAAGTAAAAATTTTATTGAAGATACTAGACATATAGATCTAATATTGGTTAAAATTTGAGATTAAAATCCATTTTCTATAGGTCAAAGTGATTTTTATAATTTAGGCCTAAAAATAGCTATTTTAGAGTCAATAAAACTGATTTGAAGAATTAAGCTTGATTGCATTTTATGCATATCATTTGGGGGCTGCATGATTAGACTAGTATATGGGATTATTATATCAATGATTTATAAATGAAATTGTATTTGTTAGGTGCTGGAAAAGGCAAGGGAAATGCAGGTGCAAGTTAAGCAAATTCGGTTAACCGAGTTTGTGTGTTTTTAGGCTGTATTGGTGAGTAGATGTTCAAGCCTTTAAACTCTTTTTATAATAGCAAGAGAAAGAGTTTTTAATGATGTTTTTGAATCTAAAATGAGGTGTAAGGGATGTTTTAAATTCAGTTTGGTTACCACTTAGGTTACTTGAAGTATTTAAGTTTTGAAACAATAATGGTTTCAATTGTGCAAGTTAAGTATATTATTAATTTATGCTTTCATCTTGTAATCTGATTTGAAGCTATTTTAGTTACTTGGTGATTAACATGAGCTTATTCTCAACCTGATTTCACTTCTTGAATCATGATGAAGATTGTTTGATTTTGAATGGTTATTGAACCATAAATACGATAATATTGTTTGATTGATTATTTGAGGGAAATGGTATTTGATTTGTGTATTACCACCCTATATGAGATTCGTGAATGTGCTGAGGTGAGATATGCACATTTGAGATTTTTAATGATTGTTATTGCGCAACAAACAACAAGGCACTTGATTGCAAGAAGTTGAAGGTAGAAGGGTCGTTCTGTGCTAATGTAGTCGAAGGGTTAGCCTTCAAGTGTGCCTAGAGAGTGAGTTTATGATGGCCTGTATGTTATGGTCAGGTTGTGATGCTTATTATAAGGATGGTTAATACTTGTGAAATATTGTAATGATGTTTAAAAAGACATGTGTTTTACTTGGCTATGCTTTGCACAAGTTTGAAAGTAAGAAATGATTTGATATTTTTAAGTGGATTGTAATTTGATTTTCAAGTACTTTATTATTAGCAATTAAGAAGTAAAATGTGTGGGGTTTAACCCAATTATTTTCTGCTTGATATATCTAATCAGTGAGTATTTATATACTCATTTTACTCTGTTTTAAAAATATTTTCAGATAGCAGGGCTTGATAGTTGGTGAATAGAATTGAGTAAGTGTAGATAGAAGTTTCAGAATAAGGTTGACCAACATCCTTACTAGTGAAGCCTTATATTTTATTTTATTTTAATGAAGCCTTGTATTTTAAGTGTTGTAAAAGAGTATTTTAAATTAAATAAGGGTGGTTAAGTTATATGTAATATATCTGTTTGGAAATATATATTATATTATCTTAATGATGTTTTCACTATTGTGTTTTTAGTTCCATAGATTATTATCATTCTAGTAAAAAAAAATGTAATTTTCTATATTATCCGATTATTTCATACGTATTGTACTATTTATAAATAGTATTATACTATTCATAAATACATAATATTTAAAAAAATTTCTAATCTTTAATTGTAATATATGAATAAGACTAAACTTTTAAAAGAGATTAATTTTTTTTTTTTCCAAATATAACGATATTTATAATATATTTAAACTAAATTAAATAGTTTGTTAATTGTAGGTTTTAAATGTCTATCTCAGGCTATGTGAGATGAGGTGTGACATATATAACATGAACTAAACAAAGTTCAAAACCGAATTGAACCGCACTAAACTAGTTTAGTTCAGTTTGGTCGGTTTATTCTGTTTAACTTTTTTATTTTTACAATTTTAAACCTATTGAATTTATATAATTTTGTACTATTTTAATAATATTTGTAAAATTTATTATTGTTCATTTTTATATTTATTTTATTTATTAATTTTTTAGAAAATTAACCAAACCGATTTTAAAAATGAATTTCAATAATTTTGGTTATATTATTTTGATATTAAATAATTTTATTTATATTTTTAAATACTTTCAAAGCCGATATTATTGATTTATTATGAAATATTAGTGATAAACTAATCAAATCAAACCATAATGTTATGACCCGTATTTTTTTATTAATTAAAAAAAGAGTGAGTTTTAATTATTATTTTAATTAATTAGTGTTAAATTAAATTGTGGATTACTTAGTGTTAATTATTACTTTATTACTCTATGAGATTATTTTTATTTGTCTAATTTTAATAAATTTTAATTAATTGTTAAGAGTATACATATATTTATAAGTGTGTATAAATATGTGGGGGGATATTTGTTATTTTTAAATATTTTATTTGTGTACTATTTGTCATATATAAAAAAAAAGTGAAAAATCATTTTTTTTTTTGCCTTTTTGTTCTTGTTCTTGTTCTTGTTCTTCTTCTTCTTCATGTAGCCGACCACTCTAGCCCCTGCCACCTCCCTCTGCTCAGCCACCAGCACCGACCACACCACCACTAGCCACCAGCAACCTCCCATTTCCGGCCGGCTATCTTCCTCTCTCTCTCCCTCCTCTTCATTTTCTTCTTGCCGGATACAAAACCTGCCGTCGACGCCGCCTCCGGCCACACCTTGGCTCACCGTTAGTCTCATTTGAATCCTTGCCTCCTGGGCTTCATTTCCACCAAGTCAATTTGACCAGGTAACACCGGGAACAACTTCAATTTCGGGTAATTTGATTTTTGGATTTTTAGTTAATTTGTTTAAATTGATCTTTAATTCAGTTTAATTAGCTTTAGTTGTTGTTAGATGAATTGATCTAGAGATTGTGAGCTTGCTAAATATTATTTTTATTTATTTTTCTGAATTTTTTAAATTTTTTGGCTCTCGGTGTACTGTTCATGCTACTGTTCAGAATCCGGGATATTTTTATATTTTTAATAAATTCTATATATTATGTGGAATAAATTTTGTGAAGAAAGTTTTGTGAAATTGTGTATGGATTATAAGTTATGAACTTTTAAAGATTATGTTTAATTGTATATTTTTAGAGAAATTATTGTGTTTTAGTATTTAATTGAATTTTAATTAAATTTATTATTAACTATTATGTTTTAGACTAATTTTAAGTAATAAAGGGTATAAAAATAATTTTTATGATTAATTTTCAATTTTTAGTTAATTAATAGTATTTTTGGGAAAATAGATATATAATTTATTTATTTATTAATTTCAAGCTTAAATGAGTTATTTATTATTTTTATGACCTTATTGAGTGATTTCAATAGTTATTTACAATTAAATGCCAATTTAATTGTAAAATGAAAATTTTATTCCATTAATGAATTTTATTAGAAAAATATTAATTATAAATAAGAAATTTTATTATTTATTTGGAAATAAATTTCCATTATATTTTTATTATATAAATAAATTAATTTGTATTCGTTAACTATATTTTATGAGATATTGTGATTTGAGAAAAATTATATTATATTTATTATGTGTTGTTGATTTGGTTTTTGGTTGGGAAAGTGTAGTTTGAGGGTCCAACCCGAGATGTGAAATTGTGGATAATTTTGAAGTGTGTTTTTGTGCAAGATCGACTCTATTTTTAGTAGAGAGATTTATGTTTTACAAAAAAGACTCTGCCAAATTTTTACAAAGAAGATTCTGCCGAATTTTTGATAGATTTCTCGTAAAATGTGACATCAGAGTTTTTTTAAGTTTTGAGTTTTAGTAGAGTCGTATCTTAGATTGACTTTCTTTAGAAATCTAGAATATATAAGGCTAGAACTTAAATCCTAATTATTATTTTATTATTTTTCCTATAGCAGCACCGAAAGTTAGGCCTTTAGGACCGGACCAGTCAAATCAAAACAGAGAAACGCATTTCACTTGTGAGTTATTATTATATGTATGCGTTGCATGTATAAAATATTATTGACATCCATGTTTTAAATAAATATGAATTTTAATATGCTGTGTTGCATTCATTTTTAATTATTGTTATTATCGTATTAATTTATATATATATGTTTTCATATACATACATGCAATTATTATCTATGTAATTTGGATGTCTTTCATATTTTTATATGATTGTAAAATTTTATTTTTTTAATATAATATATTGAAGGATAATCGTAAAACGTACTACCTAGTGGGTTACACTAGGACTGTTGCGCAACAGTACGCTAGTTGCTAGATTATGATATGAGATTATATGATATGAGATATGGATAAAATGATTATTGAGATTTGTGAATAGAGAGTGGTGTGACTGCGGAAGCTCGGTTGACTCAGTGTCTCGGTGCCAGTCATGCCGGTAGTGAGACTACGGTAGCTCGATTGACTTAGTATCTCAGAGCCAGTCCACTGTCAAATTGAAAAAGAGAAATATTATTGGATTTAAGTGAGGTCGATGGCCAGTAGGTTCAGTGTTGAGGTTCCAGACATTCTTAGAGTTCTACTTTGATCCTCCACTTATTTGCATCTATTGTGTTGATATGAAAAGTGTTTTCGAGCATTTGCATGAAATACGTGTATAAATAAAATAAATATAAATATAAATATATAAATATTATATCGATGTTTGGTTGCTTGTATGCTTAGGTTGCATGTATATATATAATAATAATTCACTCAGTGAGATCTGACCCCCCTCAATTATTTTTTAGGATCCTTCTCGTCAGACCTCTCATAGTAGTTCTCTTCGCCGAACTCTTTTTGTCCGGCTGATCTATGTAAATTTTAAAATATTCTTTCCTTGTATTTGTTAGACGCTGCACTAGAAGTTCGTACTAGTTGTAGTACGTTTTGATAATATTGTAGCACGGGCAGAGACCTCTGCATAGGGTTCACAGGAGAGGTAGACATGGTCTAAGTGGAGCCTGTAGAACTGTCAAATTTGGTTCAGGTGCTACCAGTAGCAGTAGTGGTCAGAATTCTGGATATGGTAGCACATGATCCGTAACCAGTGCTTGTCAGACATGAGGAAGAGTCCATCGGGGACCGTGCTACATAGCTCCGAGAGCATGCTTTAGATGCAGACAGATAGGACATTTTACCGGATCATGTCCTTATTCAGGTTTTCTACAACAGTTCCCACGGTCTTCTTTTGCTAGTATAACTCCAGCTTAGTTTCAACCGCTGTCATTCCAGTACCCGAGTACCTCTCAGTTCTTAGCCCAATAAGGGTAAGGTAGAGGAAGTAGAGGCAATGCTAGAGGATTTGGGCAAGCTTCTACTAGTCAGCAGGGAGGTAGAGGACAAGTAAGAGTTTTCATCCTCACACAACAGGATGCTCAAACATCCAATGTGGTCGTAGCAAGTACACCTTGCTACCCATTTCTTTTTATCCTATGTTTTTGCTTTGAAATCGGGTTGGCAAGCTACGAGGATGGCAATTCTTTTATCAGTTGCCACGCCTCTAATTGACTCATTGGACACTGATGTTATTCTTTGTGGGTGTCCTGTGTTGGTTAAAGGCATGGAACTACCTGTAGACTTGGTGTTGTTGGATGTGATGGATTTTGATGTAATCCTGGGAATGGATTGGTTGTCTCAGCATCATGCCATTATGAATTTTCGTAGCAAAGAGGTAATTTTCAAAATTTTGGATGAAGCGGAATTTAAGTTTATGGGTGATAAGAGTTATACACCTCAGAATCTTATATCTGCTATTATGGCAAGGAAAATGCTGAGAAAAAGGTGTTAAGGATACTTGGCATTGGTCAGGGACACAGCTACAGAACAAAAATCCATTTCAGATGTTCTTGTAGCTTGTGAGTTCTCTGATGTCTTTCTTGACAAATTATCGGGTTTACCACCTCACATGGAGATAGAATTTTGCATTGATGTGGTTCCAGGCATAGCTCCTATCTCTATGCCACTTTATAGGATGGCTCTTGTAGAGTTAAAGGAGCAGTTACAAGAGTTGTTGGATAAGGGTTTCATACGACCCAACACTTCTCCTTGGGGTGCACCAATATTGTTTGTCAAGAAGAAGGATGGTACACTCAGATTGTGCATTGATTATAGAGAGTTGAACAAGGTGACTGTCAAGAATAAATATTTTCTTCTAAGGATAGATGATTTTTTCGATCAGCTTCAGGGAGCACAATTCTTCTTTAAGATCGACTTGAGGTTAGGCTATCATCAATTACGGATCAGAGAAGCCGACATTCCTAAAATGCCATTTCGTACTAGATATGGCCATTATGAGTTTATGGTGATGTCTTTCAAATTAACTAATGCACCAACAACTTTTATGGACCTGATGAATTGGGTGTTCAGACCATTCTTAGATCAGTTCGTGATAGTATTCATCAATGATATATTGGTGTATTCGAAGAGAATGCAAGAACATGTGTATCACTTGAGAACAGTATTGCAGAAACTAACGGAACATCAGCTTTATACTAAGTTCTCTAAGTGTGATTTTTCAGCTGGAAAGTGTGGCATTCCTTGGGCATGTAGTGTTTAAGGTTGGCATTCAGGTTGATCCACAAAAGATTGAGGCAATGTCAGAGTGGCCTAGACCGACATCAGTCACAGAGATTCAGAGTTTCTTGGGTTTGGTACGGTATTATAGGAGGTTTGTTCAGGATTTCTCAAGGATTGAAGCCTCTATAACCCGCCTAACTCAGAAAAATGTGAAGATTATACAGTCAGAAACATGTGAGAATAGCTTTCAATCGCTAAAGGAGAAGTTGATTACAGTACCAGTATTGACTTTACTTAATGGAGTAGACAAGTTCACTGTGTACTGTGATGCTTCCAGAGTTAGCCTAAGTTATGTACTGATGCAAAATGGTAGGGTAGTAGCTTATGCTTCCAGACAATTGAAGAAGCATGAATAGAACTATCATACTTATGACTTAGAAACGGTCGTTATTATCTTTGCTCTCAAGATTTGGAGGCATTATCTGTACGGGGTGACATGTGAAAGTTACATTGACCACAAAAGTCTAAAGTATATTTTTCAGCAGAGAGATCTGAATCTCAGGCAAAGAAGATGGCTAGAACTTTTAAAAGATTATGATTGTGACATCTTGTACCACCCAAGCAAGGCTAATGTGGTAGTAGATGCCTTGAGTAGGAAGTCCTAGGGTAGTCTTGTTTACATTAGTATGGAAAGGAGACCTTTAATCCAAGAGATGCATAAGTTAGTGGACCAAGGGTGGAGGATGAAGATAACCAGGACAGGAGGATTGCCAGCTCAGTTCAGAGTTAGATCGGTATTGAGGGATAGGATCTCAGCTTGGAGCTTATGGAGTTTATGGATCCTAATTTGGTAGAACTTATGGAGAAAGTTCGTGAAGGGAAGTTTGTTGATTTTAACCTTGATGATGAAGGTGTTCTGTGGATTAGTGGAAGGTTTTGAAAAGATCTTGGAAGAAGCTCATTATGCAACCTACAGCATACATCCTGATTCCACTAAGACGTATCACAACATAAAGGATCTTTATTGGTAGGATGGAATGAAGAGAGATGTAGCTTAATTTATTTTCAAGTGCTTGACATGCCAACAAGTGAAAGCAGAGCATCAGAAGCTTTCAGGGAAGCTTCAACCTCTTCTGATTCCAAAGTGAAAATGGGAGAGAGTCACCATGGATTTTATGACAGGGTTTCCTCGTTCAAAGAATGGATACGACTCTATTTAGGTAATAATGGACAGGCTAACCAAATTAGCTCACTTTTTGCCAGTTAAAGCTACTTATTCAATAGCCAAGTTAGCTAGATTGTACATCAAGCATGTTGTGTGTCTTCATGGGGTACCTGTTTCTATTGTTTCTGATAGAGGTTCAGTGTTTACCTCTCAATTTTGGCAGAAGTTGTAGGAAGCAATGGGTACCAGGCTTGATTTTAGTACTGGTTTTTATCCTTAGACGGATGGTCAGTCTAAGAGAACGATCCGAACACTTGAAGACATGTTGAGAATGTGCGTAATAGATCTTGGAGGCAGTTGGGATGATCATTTGCCATTGGTAGAGTTTGCTTACAATAACAGCTACCATAGCAGTATTGAGATGGTGCCATATGAAGCTTTGTATGGAAAAAAGTGTAGATCCCCTCTGTGTTGAGATGAAATTGGAAAAAAAGAACTAACTGGACCAGAAATTATTCAGGATGCATCTGAGAAGGTAGCTTTGATTAGAAGGAGATTGGAGACAGTAGCTAGCAAGCAAGAGGGTCATGCAGACCTGAAGCGCAAGGATGTGGAATTTCAAGTTGGAGATTATGTATTTCTGAAGGTATCACTAATGAAGGGTGTTAGAGATTTGGCAAGAAGGGAAAGTTGGGACCTTTTGAGATTCTGGAGAGAGTTGGCATGGTTGCCAATCGTTTGGCTTTGCCTTCGAATTTATCTCAAGTGCATCTAGTGTTTCACATTTCAATGCTCAGGAAGTATATTTCATATCCTTCGCATATTTTGTAGCCCTAAAGTGTGAAGGTGAATGAAGCTTTGACGTATAAGGAAGAACCGGTGGTGACTGTTGATTATCAAGTTCCTCAATTACGTTTGAAAATGATTCCAATGGTCAAAGTCTTGTGGAGGAACAACAATGTCGAGGAGCATACGTGGGAGACTGAGGCAGAGATGCAGGTGGCATATCCTTATCTTTTTCAATAGTGAAAACCTTGTATTTTATTTTTCAGTTATTAAAATTCGAGGACGAATTTTCGTAAAAGGGGAAGACTGTTATGACCCATATTTTTTTATTAATTAAGAAAAAGGGGAATTATTGAGTTTTAATTATTATTTTAATTAATTAGTGTTAAATTAAATTGTGGATTAATTAGTGTTAATGATTACTTGATTATTCTATGAGATTATTTTTATTTGTGTAATTTTAATAAATTTTAATTAATTGTTAAGAGTATACATATATTTTTAAGTGTGTATAAATATGTGGGGAGATATTTGTTATTTTAAAATATTTTATTTGTGTACTATTTGTCATATATAAAAAAAAAAGTGAAAAATCTTTTTTTTTGGTCTTCTTCTTCTTCTTTTTCACGTAGCCGACCACTTCATCCCCTGCCACCTTCCTCTGATCAACCACTAGCACCGACCACACTACCACCAGCCACCAGCCACCAGCAACCTCCCATTTCCGACCGGCCATCTTCCTCTCTCCCCCTCCTCTTCATTTTCTTCTTGGCCGGATATACAAAACTGGTCGTCGGCGCTGCCTCCGGCCACCCCTTGGCTCGCCGTTGGTCTCGTTTGAATCCTTACCTCCTGAGCTTCTTTTCCACCAAGTCAATTTGATTGGGTAACACTGAGAATGACTTCAATTTTGGATAATTTGATTTTTGGGTTTTTGGTTAATTTGTTTAAATTGAGCTTTAATTCATTTTAATTAGCTTTAATTGCTGTTAGATGAATTGATCTAAAGGTTGTGAGCTTGCTAAATATGATTTTTATTTATTTTTCTGAATTTTTCGGATCTCGGTGTACTGTTCATGCTACTGCTCCGGACCCAAGATATTTTTATATTTTTAATAAATTCTATATATTATGTGGAATAAACTTTGTGAAGAAAGTTTTGTGAAATTGTGTATGGATTTTAAGTTATGAATTTTTAAAGATTATGTTTAATTGTGTATTTTTAGAGAAATTATTGTATTTTAGTATTTAATTGAATTTTAATTAAATTTATTGTTAACTATTATGTTTTAGACTGATTTTAAGTAATAAAGGGTATAAAAATAATTTTTATGATTAATTTCTAATTTTTAGTTAATTAATAGTATTTTTGGGAAAATAGATGAATAATAAATTTATTTATTAATTTCAAGCTTAAATGAGTTATTTATTATTTTTATGACTTTATTGAGCGATTTTAATAGTTATTTACAATTAAATGCCAATTTAATTATAAAATGAAAATTTTATTCCATTAATGGATTTTATTAGAAAAATATTATTTAAAAACAAGAAATTTTATTATTTATTTTGAAATAAATTTTCATTATATAAATAAATTAATTTGTATTAGTTAACTATATTTTTATGAAATATTGTGATTTGAGAAAGATTATATTATTTTTATTATGTGTTGTTGATTTGGTTCGGGGTTGGGCAAAAAGTGTAGTTCGGGACCCAACCCGAGATGTGAAATTATGGATAATTTTGAAGTATATTTTTGTGCAGGATCGGCTCTACTTTTAGTAGAGAGATATCCATTTTACAAAGAAAATTCTGCTGAATTTTCGATAGATCTCTCGTAAAATGTGACATCCCGTCAATAAACTATGTTAGTAATTATACATGTTAATTGAAGATTTTTTTTTTTGAGCTAGCCAATTGAAGATTGAATAAATTTGAAAAAAGTCAAAAAGTTTACTTTTTAAATTAATACAAATTAAAAGATAGGATTATTTAAAAAATTGGCATATAATTGAGGATAAACGGGATCATTTTCTCATTAAAATATAATTTTTTTTTGTATTCGATATTTTTAATACTCGATAATTATAAGAATTTCAATTATTTCGACGTCAAGTTAAGCGGACTTAATTATAAGAAAATTAAAAAAATTTCAACACATAATTTTTTTATGCATAAAAAACTCGAATTCAAAACTTAGTTAAAAGAACTCCTTCTCCTTACTACTTAAATGAAGTGATATTGGTTCAACATTAAATATAATATTTTAGCCATAAACATGAATCAAGCTTACATGACTATCATTAGCCGTTAGCTTCCTCTTATTAGATGTTGTTGACTATAGCTAATAATTTTACTTTGGAAAAAATGCTTTAATAGTTATTTTTAAAAAAAAATGAAATCCTAATATTTCAACATTTTTTATTTATAAAATGAATTTTTATCTATTCTAAAAAATAAAAAAAATTAGTTTCATATATGTTTATATTTTTTTTATTATATATATGTATATATATATATATATATATAATACACGTGATAACTTTTCCTTAATATAATATGGAACTCGCGGTCGACCGTTCAATCTTTCTCCTTAACTGTATTTGCATGTAATGCATCAACTGTTCAATTGTACAATTTGTAGTGCTGTAGCTCCACCTGTCATTCCATCCTCTATTCTTCCTTTTCATCCGAATCTCAAACCTTCCTCATGTTTTTCCCATTTTCATTCAAATGAGGATACTACACGTCAAGATTTCTAATGGACGGCTGAATTTTTCTATGTACATCTTTCCTATCTTATAATCACATCAATCTCAACTATTTTTACAATTTGAGTTGAGTACATAGACACCTTAAAACGAATAAATTTGTCTAAATGTCTATTTTCTTAAACTCTTAATTGATAAATTTTTTTTA
Source organism: Mallotus repandus (assembly GCA_949671775.1). Taxonomy (NCBI): domain Eukaryota; kingdom Viridiplantae; phylum Streptophyta; class Magnoliopsida; order Malpighiales; family Euphorbiaceae; genus Mallotus; species Mallotus repandus. Next base: position 6,739 of record CATIWM010616378.1, on the reverse strand, counting down.
TCTTAATCACCTCTTTTAATTTAACTCGAACAGAATTATAAGATAACAAAAATTTCTAAATTATTGATTCAACTCGATTTTATAAATCATAATTTGAATCCGAAATATTATTTGAGTGAGAACAATCATTTATTAATTGATCCCAAAGTTATTGGTTAAATTATTGAATTTTTAATACATATTAATCAATTATAATATTTAAAATATTTATTATGTTTCATTATCATGTGGTGAAATATCAAACATATCAAATATAAAATTATTTTTTAAATATTTTTTTATTTGAACGTAGCATACAATAAAAAAAAATGAACTTAAAAACTTTGTACCAATCAATTAGTTATACTTCATATGTATATAGACACATACATAAGCATTTAAAAAATTGTAACGGCGCATTAGATTTCTTTACCGAACTATAGTCCAACTTCTTATTTAAACGAACACTATATATATATAACCGTAAGTCCACTTATTATTCTGACATTTGATAACCAAATGGTTGTTGTATATTATATAAAACCAAGAAATTTGGAGAATTGCTGAAGTATTAGCAAAGTGTAGTAACCACTTGTATGCTATAGTAAGCAGAAGAAAAAAAAATGGGATTGAAGAAGATGGGTGTGCTTCTGTATTTTCCACTGGCTATGAGCTTTTTTGGAACACTTCTTTCTATGGTTGAAGGAAAGGTTCATTACTACGATTTTGTTGTAAGTATACACACTTGATTCCATTATTAATTATAACGTTTATTATATATTTTGTATTTTATTACATTATGATATTTATGTTGCATTATTTTTCAAGTGGGTGTGTTCTTGGACTTGGCAATGAGTTTGATTGGGATGATATTGATTATTTTCATTGAATTAAAAAGGATATATTGTTACTTTAATTTATAATTAATATGGGTAGTGATTGAATTCATTTTTTTAAATTTTGTGTTTGTATTTTAGCTGGAAGATAAGAATTTTACAAAGTTATGTAGCTCAAAGTCTGCTTTGGCTGTCAATGGAAGCATTCCAGGGCCAGTGGTTTATGTTAACAAGGGTGATACCATGTTTGTTAATGTACACAATAAAGGAGATTATGGAGTTACTATTCACTGGTATGCATTCACGTATACAAATTCCCAATTTCAAAGCCTCCAAGATCAATTCAAATTGAATTATATATCTATATATGTTGACTGTAAATTATTTAAGTTTGGATCAATATTTCTCATATTTATAAATATATAGACTCAACTAAAAAAAAATTGATGGCTGTAGGCATGGAGTGAAGCAACCGAGAAATCCATGGTCAGATGGTCCTGAGTTTGTGACACAATGTGGAATTCATCCTGGCACAAACTTCACTTACGAGGTGATATTTTCTGATGAAGTAGGAACCCTTTGGTGGCATGCCCATAGTGACTGGACAAGAAACACTGTCCATGGAGCTATCGTGATTTATCCTGAAGATGGAGCCTCCTATCCTTTTCCAACTCCTGATGGTGAAGATGTCCTTGTTCTGGGTATGCAACGCAATCACTATTTCTCCATTAATATAATTGAAAATTACTTGGGCCAGCACCACCCACGAAGTGCAAGCTGGGATTGTTCTGTAGTGTAGTGTCACCTCGTGGTTTAAGAAAAATACATTACCCTTGTTTTTTCTGTAATTGCAGGATCATGGTATACTGATGATGTGAATTTAATGGTTGAAGAAGACCTTGCAGCTGGAGCAGATTTACCTATATCAGATGCTTATACCATAAATGGCGAGCCAGGAGATTTTGGTAATTGCTCCACAGGTATGAAGAAAAGTTCTACTATATACTATTTGAGTACTTGATTGATCCTGATCCTACTAAGCATTATCTTTTAATGGCAGAATCAACATATCGTTGGCATATTGAATATGGAAAGACCTATCTTCTCCGATTAGTCAATGCCATTATGAATGCAGAAGTATTCTTTGCCATTGCCGATCACAACATCACAGTTGTGGGAAGAGATGCAGCATACTTGAAACCATTTGTCACAAGCTATGTGATGATTGGTCCTGGACAAACCATGGATATTTTATTGACAGCAGACCAACCTCTTGGCCACTACTACATTGCTGCCAGACAATTTTACACAGACAAAGCATCCTACACTGATTATGACAAAGTAAATGTTACTGCTATTGTTGAGTATAAAGGCAACTACACTCCTCCAGCTTCTCCTTCTTTCCCTTATCAAACACTTCCTACTTACACAGACATTGATGCTGGAATAACGTTTAGAAACAAGTTGAGAAGTCTTTATAACCAGGATGTCCCAAAAAACATCACTACCAAGATGTACATTACAGCAGCTCAGAACCTACTCGTTATGAACATGTCATCAGGAGAAGTTGCCATCACTCTTGCTGCAAGCTTAAACAATGTGACTTGGGTGAATCCGAAAATTGACGTGCTTCATGCTTACTACAAGTACTATATGCTCTTCTATACATTTGTTTCTAATTTATGTATTGAATTCAGGACACACAAGTTAATGCTAATTGTTAAAATCTTTTGTTAATTACAGCAACATTAGTGGCTACTTCACTGAAGATTTTCCGGACATGCCGCCAACGTTCTACGACTTCATTTCGCATAAGTTGCCAGTTAACACCACACAGTCATTGTTAGGGACGAAAGTGAAGGTGTTGGAATATGGGGAAGAAGTGGAAATGGTGTTTCAAAATGCTAATGTATTGAATGCATCAGAGGATCACCCAATGCATCTCCATGGGCATAGCTTTTACGTTGTTGGAGCAGGAATTGGCAACTTTGATTTCGAAGAAGACCCCAAAACGTACAATTTGGTTGATCCGCCATATGTGAATACTGCTACACTGCCAAAGATTGGTTGGCTTGCTATTAGATTCAAAGCAACAAACCCCGGTACATTAATTCTTTAATCTATACAACAAATTTAGTTTCCTCTCATGTTGAACATTAATCTTATATGAATCTTGGGCAGGAGTTTGGCTGTGGCATTGCCACTTAGATCGTCATCTAACTTGGGGAATGAACACGGTGATTATAGTGAAGAATGGTGGAACTCCTGAGACATCTATACGTGAACCACCACCGAATATGCCTACTTGTGATGATGATGCACCAGAACTTAGACTTTTTAATTTTGATTCTTCATCTGGAGACATGCAACAGAGATAGAAAAACACATCCCTCCGTCTTGTTCACTACCAGCTCTATCATTTATTAAGAAAATGAGCGTTGCTTAGTGTTGATTAGGGAGTTTAATCAATCATATATGATTTATGTTGTGATTTTTTGATCTTTTGGTAGTGTCAAAAGTCCCTACATGGATGGAGCATAAGGCTTCAACTAGGTATTGATTTTGATTTAATTATCTACTTCTAATTAATAAACTCCTTCCATTTTTTGCCCATATTTTTATATGTCTTTTCCTCCTCATTTCTGGTGCATTTAAATGATATATGTCTCATTTCTGATATGTATTATATTTAATAATTAAATTTGTAATATATAAATATGCCTTATTTTTATTTATGAAATATAAAACTTATGAATCTAATTATCGAATGCAATATAACTAAAGTAACTAAAAAATCTCCTCTAAAAAATAATCTCCAAGTGATAGCATTTATTTATTTTTATAATAGAATTGATTTTTAAATGTTATCTAAAAATGGACCACAAAACATTTGTATCGAAATTCCAGTTGTGTAATCTAAATATAAAGTTTACACTCATTGAGTTGTATAATTCAATGGACTCTAAAAGTATGAACCTGGCTTAAATTACTTGTAAATATTATCTCATTTTTAGACATTTAATTATTTTTCACTCTATTGCATTTGGTAAAAAAAAAAAAAAGATAAACTTAAATGCAGTGGTCACTCAAGTCTATGATTGATGATACAGAATGTATTATATATGAATGACATTTTAAATAATTTATCTTATTCAGATGCACTATATTTGATAATACCGTGTATTATGAATAATATTCTATAACAATTTATTAATTTGATGTAAGTTGTTTAACTATAATTTTAGGAATAATCCATATTTTAGCCATTGTATTTTTATTTTTTTCTCAATTTACCTCTTCACTTTTATTTGAATAGATTTAATCCTATCACTTTTATTTTTGTTTACATTAAACTCTTGTACTTTTATTAACCCCTTCAATAAATATAATTCTGAAAATTTTCATCCACTATGTCATAATTTAATTATTTATATTTTATTTTAAATATAAAAATTATAAAAATACTATTAAATGCCAAATACTCTTATGAAAATTAAATGTAAATTGTATAATTGTAATTTATTAGTTAACAAAAATTGTATCCAATATTATAAAAATAAAAACTTAAGCAAAATTCTACTAAATTATACTAAAAATAAAACTTAAGCAAAATTCTACTAAATTTAGTAGAATATTGCTTAAGTTTTTATTTTTATAATATTAGATAAAATTTTTGTTAACCAATAAATTATAATTATATAATTTAAATTTAATTCATAAGAGTATTTGGCATTTAATAGTATTTTTATAATCTTTATATTAAAAAATAAAATATAAGTAATTAAATTATAACATAGTTGAAGAAAATTTTAGAATTATATTTATTGAAGTGGTTGATCTTGCTAAAATAAAAGTAAAAGGACTTAATGTTCACGAAAATAAAAGTATAAGGGGTTAATGTGAACAAAAATAAAAATGAAGGGAGTAAATTAAGAAAAAATAAAAGTATAAGAACTCAATCTATACAAATAAAAGTAGAGAGTGTAAATCAAGAAAAAAATAAAAATATGGGGGCAAAATATGAATTATTCCATAATTTTATTTAAAAGCACAAAAGTGATTTTTTTAAGAAAAATATGACTTATTTATTCATTATTTAAAATTGAACATACATCTTAACAAAGAGATAAATAAAAGTATAATTAAACAGTATTAAGATAAAAAAATTTCACTAGTTTTCAATTGCATTAGTAATGATATTTTGATTTGCAACTTGACGATTCATATGCTTCACTTAATAGTTTTGATTAATCATAAATCGACTTTTGATATTTAAATAAGTTCGATAATAGAAATATTGATAGAATTTTCACAATGGAGAGAATTTTAAACTCTATATAGAAATATCAACCCATAAAAGGTAAAAATTTAATGATTGTAGATTTTTATTTACTGAATTTAATTAATAAAATAAAATAAATAAAAGAGAAAAAATAATAAGAGATCACAACCGAAATTTTTGAAAAAAAAAACAGGAAAAAAGAGAAATTTTTGAAACAGTTTGGTTTTGATTAAGTGTGTGTACACAGACAAAAAGTTATTAAAATATAAAGAGTTTTTTTTTTCATCATTTTAGGAGTCATACAAAATGCATAGTTTCCAATGAGAAAAAAAAATTATTTTAATTCTTTTTTGCTTAAAATTTAATTTATAATTTTGAAAAATAAAAAAAGAATAATGTAAAATCCTCTTTAAATAGTCTTTTTTTTTTATTCTGTTGAATACGTTTTTCAAAGATAAATGTGCAAGTGGAGTGTCAGAAACTTTAAACATATAGAAATAATGTAAATACTTAGCTGCAAATTGAATGTTGTTATGGCCAAGTTAGATGTTTGAGACCGGCAGACATGAGCTGACAGTTAGAGACCAAAGGAGTAGGCGAGCTTCAACGTTTAAAACTCAAAGATCAAAAGATAATAATAATAATAAAACAAGAAACACCATTTATTGTACCAATTCATTGTTACTTTTATTTTCTAAAAACAAAATTATACCATTTGAAATAAATTTTTTGAAATTATTATGAAGTCTAATTGTTTTTAAAATATATTATATATATATATTTACGTATTAAGATAAGACAAGGCTAAATTGTGAATTAAACACTAGGAACATTTATCTTCCTACCAATTCTTCATAAAATTTTGGACGTGATTACATAGCGAGAAGTAACTTTTTCTTTTCTTAATTATTCATCATAAAAGTAATTATTTTTATTAAATATAAAATGGAAGATGTAGAAATATCAAATGTTTCATATTTTCATATAAAAATAGTAGAAAAAATAAATCAAATTAGAAAGGATTGACAACTTTTCAAAATATTATTAACCTATAATTTTAAAAATATTCATATATAATATTTATGAGTATTTCATTTTCTCTTAATTTTCTCTTATCATTTATAATAAAATTTGTTTAATATTTAAACATATTAAAGTAAGAAATATTTATAATAAAATATCATATTTTGAAGAATACCAACCAAATGGAGGATTTTTACTTTTGGGTTCACTCAGGGTCAAAAATTTGTTCAGACTTGCACTTACAGTATACTTCCACCCTCTACTTGTCTTCAACAGCAATTCCTTTTCCAGCCGAATCTCAAACTTGTTCATTTTTTCATTAATATTATTTAATTTTCTTCATTATCAATAGGAAGAGATATTTTCATTTCGGTAGGTATACCAGCAATATCTTGCTTTAATAATACATGAGTACTGTAAGTACAAAATCTAAAGGTTCTAAATTGAGCACACGGAAGAAGCACCACCTCAAAAATTACCAAACAAAGCCCTACACCTTTTGCAACATTACATATAGTTCCAATTTGACCGGAAGGTATGTTACATATGGGCAAATTCCACTCAAGGAATCTCAGCTGAACATATACAAAACAAACATGTGCTAATTAATAATGTTTCT
>CATIWM010616270.1:0-19856 GCA_949671775.1 Mallotus repandus | reverse complement strand
ATATTATCATGAAAATCATATATTTCAAGTCTATATATCAATTATTTTTACTTCAAAATGTCAGATTAACAATATATATTTATTAATATCAAATAATAAAATATATATTAATTATTTTTTTAATTAAATATAAAACACACGTAAACTTAACTATTTATTATGGTATATAAATTTGGAGTAGTAAGTGTCTATTTTGCATCCCTATCTAGTGTGAATATAGCAATAATAAAAATATATATTTTAAATGTTTTATATTTTGGTATTGAATAATTGATACATGCTGGATTTATAATTTGTATTATTCATATAACAGTTTAATACTCAATATTAATAAATATTTTTGAATGTTTATTTTGATATTGAATGATGGACACACACTCAATTAAAAAATTTATATTAATCATAGGATAGTATGATACTCAAATAACTTACACAACATTTTGTTGAATGCAATGTTAACTAGGCCAAGAGATGACTGGAACAAAATTATTCATTTTGAATGCTAGGGATTAGTACTATGAACAACACTCCTTATCTTAATTTAAAGGCATTTGCTTGAATATAAAGTGTATATATATAGTTTGGTACTATATGTACATCATAATCATATTAATTCGCATATTATATTATTTTTTTATTAATATATATATATATATATATATGGCCGGAGCAATAAGGACAATTTTTTCATTTTTCAAATCATGTGAAAATAATACTATAAATCATCGATAACATGATTCAAATCCTCCATCTCATATACGCTTAGAGAAAAGTTACCATTAAATCATTTCCTTGCTAACATTTGTGTGTTATATTGTTATAAATTATATATTAACATGATAAATTCTTGTCTACACTAGGTGTATTACATCTAATGGTGAGATTTACAATAAAGAGACATGTGTCTCATTTTTAATGACCAAGTATAAATCATTTGGTTAATGTGTCATAAATTTCATCATTAGATGTAATACACCAGGTAAAAATCTCCCAATTACACAATTACACATACTATATACCAATGAAGCGTAAGGTATTTTTTTTCAGCTAGCTGCCAAAAAAAATGTTATAAATGCATCAGTAATTTTATTTTTAATAAATCATAAAATTTACATATTGGGTACATATTTTTGAATTTTAATAAAATTATTTATATAGCAATCATCGGAGATGCGACATGAAAACAACTACCAATCCCTTATTGCAAATCTCATATCACGTGTCACATTTTTGAGAAATTATAATTCTCCATATCATAAAGATTTGATTTAACAACATGTTCTATAAATGATACGAAAAGACATAATTTAAAGGTAAAAATGAGCAATAGACCAACCACATTTAGCTGACAAGAGAAATTTTTTTTTAAGATGTGATATGTCCTTTATCCACACTTAAGCATCACTATTTTTGATGCAAAAAAGTCTCTTTAATTAAAATCAATGATAGATTTAAAATTATTTGGCCGATGAGACATATATTAAATTAGTGAGATAAACTCTCATAACTTAATTTTTTTTTTTTGAATTTTATCATATGAGTGACCGAGTGGGTGAAATTCACTTGCACGACATTCCACATCTATAAATAATAAAATATATACTCTTTTTTTAACAATTTATAATTACAAAATTATTTTACTAATGAGATTTAACCCAAAATGATCTAGATTGAAATGAAGAGTTGTAGCATTTATTAAGGATTTATTTTTTTGAAATTACCTTATGAGTAGGTGAGATTCACTTGTATTTTATGTTATAAATAGTTAAGTATATATTTTTCTTCCATCAACAATTTATAATTATAATTTTATGAGATTTTAATAAGCGATATCTCAAGAAAATGAAAATAAAAATAAAAACGCTTCTATATTTTTTTTCTCATGAAAAAACAGTTTGCAAAATTAAGACTTGCGATTTGATAGTGTGGAAGTGGAAGAAGATTATTAATCTCTTCTTTTGTACTTATATTAAATCATCCTATTTAAGTACATGCACTTTAACTTGAACTTAGTCAATTTGAAGAAATCTATGTATGAAATAAAATTAAAAATTGATTTGATGAGATCTTGTCTTTTATGTCTTTTAGCATCCAAACAATTTGTTTTAAAACCGAAAGTGAAAAACTTGGAGAAAGTTTAATGAATGATAAATGATAAGCTGGTCTAATTTTACATATATCTTTTTTTTTTTTTTATAATTCTGCATATTGAAATTTAATTAATCAAAAATAAATAAAATAATATATGTACATACACACTCAATAGATATAGTTTTTTAAGGCTTATAATTGGTACTAAAAATCATAATTTTCTCGATCTTTGCACATTTATACCCAATTTTAAAATTTGGTAAAATTAGTTCGATTTGATATATTATTTATAATTTTAACACAATTTAACATATTATTTAAAATTTTAGCACAATTGTGATTTGATCATGAATTAATAAAAAGTACATACGTGACGTTTGAGGTAAATTAGCTAACATCTATTATTATAATCTCACATTCATATAAAAACTTAAAATAAGTAAAAAAAAAAGAGTTGAATATAATTTTTATAAATTAAATAAATTTTCATTCTTATTTTTATATTTTCTTAAATTATTGAGATTGAAGTCTTATTAGTATTTAGATGGTGTGAATGAGAAATTCGTAAAAATAGAGATTAGCTATTTCACCTTAAATGTCATATATTGATTAAATTGTAATTGTACTTAAATTAGAAATAATTTATCAAATTGGAGTAGATTTACCAAGTTTTAAAGTTTAGCATAAATTTGCAAAAGGTTGAAAATGTTGTGATTTTGGAGACCAATATACCTTTGTTTAAATTTAAGAAGAAATTATGAAAAATTGGTTTTTTTTTTTTTTTTTTTTTTTTTTACTAATATGTTTCGCAGGACCGTCGTACCAAGCTCATGGTTTGTTAACCACTCTAGATGAAATATAAATATAATAACTAAATTATTTCAAATGTTAATTTAAAATAAAGTTATTAAATATCTAACAATATATTATGTTTTACAAATTTTTCTATTTATTATCAAATTATTCCTAAAAGTATACCAAATAATATTTATATTTTCATCAAAGTGGCCATTTTACTTTTATTTCAGTATGTTTCGATGAGTTGAATTGAAAACTTAAATAAAAAACTTAAAATAACTAATCTATTTTATTTTTTTTATGAGAAAATAAAAGGCGCAAAATTAACAATTATGCTTTATTCATCCTAATTATTTAGTAGTAGATTATTTGCCTTGTAATATATACACCCTATAGTTACATATTCAAATTCTAAACTTATTTTTTTTAATTATTTGAAATATGAAAGAAAATTGCCAATAATATTCAGAAAAAATATTTTAAGTATAAAATTTTATTATAAATTTAAGTGACTGTATTTGATTTAAATAAAAATTTTATGAAATTTATTCTTAATTTTAATTTTAAATGTTATAAAACTACTTATTACTAAACTAAAATTTTAAAAAAATATAAAAATTTTTAAATAAATTTATTTTATAAAATATTTATTTAAATCAATCATACTTTATATTGAAAATACACACTACTTAAAATTTATATAAACATAAAAAAATTAATGAAATTAAACTAAATAAAAGGTAAGATTTGTCCTCAGAATTTTCATTGCAAGTTTTTTTTTTCATAATTTTTTTTTCCTTTTTTTTAACAAATAATTTTATTTTTTCCTCGGAACATACACAAGGAAAATTTAGTGGATTTCGATCGGTAATGTCAAAATGGTAAAGAGTAAATTAGAAAAAGGAATTGATTTGGATTAAGAGGTGTCGCTTGGCCTTTGCTTCGCAGCCAGGCACGTAATTAACAAGGAAAACGTGCATGCTAATTGTTGTGCATGAACCTTCCAAACTTTTGGCTCCACCCGACAACTCACTATCGTTTGTCATATAATTCTGTGACCTCATCCTTAATTTTTGAGGAAAGTTGCATTCTACAAGCTCGCTCCATATGTGCAATATCAACACACCAAATAATAATTTATAAAATATAATACAATTTTTAATGAAATATTTCTCTAAAATATACAATAATAAAAAAAAAGATAATTTTTTTTATTTATTGAAAGTTTTTTTTTTTAACTCTAACTAATTTAGTTTTATCCAAATAAAACTATAAAAATTGTAAAATTTTTTCAACAACTAATTTACACACTAGAACTCAAATCCGAAATCTAATTTAAGTAACAACAATTTCATATTAACTGATTTCAAAGATTATTCATCGTAGTAGGTTATAATTTCTCATATCTCGGCTTCTCAATTTCATATATTTTGTATTATTACAATATAAGAGAAAGAAATTGTTGCAAAATTCGGGAAAAAGAAATGTGCTATAATATTATATACTTATTTATACACGCTGATACAAAAATATTGCGATATAGAAATATTTATGTGAATTTATGTTATTGGCATATATCTTATACATAATAAAATAAAATTAAAAAAAATAGATTTCCAATTTTTAAGATCATTTGGTTAATTTATATTTTTAGTTTGTTAAAATTATTTAATTAATTTATGAGATTTTTTTTATTTTTTTAAGAAAATTGAGCAAGATTGAATAAACAATCAGAACATAAAAATAATTTTATCATGATAATCATATAATCATTAATTATATATTATCTCAAATTTCTTAATTTATTATCCTAAAACATATTTATTTAAAATAAAAATATAATAGCATCCTGCATGCATGTTTTACATAAAATAAGTTGTTAATAAAGTTAGTAAGAAACTCGTGTGGTCATTCCAAAAAAAAAAACTCTAGTGGCCAAACAAAAAAAAAAGTCAATAATAAGATGGAAAAAGAAAAAAAAACAAAAAATATTATGATTTTATGAGTGATGATTGAACTAAATTTTAGCTTATTTATTATATAGTGTGATTAATTTTTTTTTTGTAAAAATAAAAGATTTTATGAAAATAATTTAAATATAAAGTAAATATAATTAATGGAAGTTTTATTTTTTAAGTTATCATTTGAAAAACATTTTCTTTCATAATTTTTTTAAATTAAAATAATACGGGAGGATTTTTTAACTTTAGTGATTGAATCCAATTCGGATTTTCATTGAATTAAAAGGAGAAATGTCTTGAGTTTTATTTGAGTTTTTTATTTCGAAGAAGAGAGTCATGATCAATAAAATTCACACGCATACATAATTTATATAAAATTAAATCATTTATTTGAAATTAATTAAGACACGTTAACTAGAATATAAGTTTCTAATTCAATGAGCTGAGAGGCAAATGGTTGTTTCACACATTTTAGAAAAATATTCTTATTATCATATTGAAATAAAATATGATCGTTTGGCACTAGCATTTTTGCAAATTGGGACACCACTAGATTTAACATAATTTAGGATTTATTAAAAAAAAAAAATTTACTTGGTAACCAATTTAAACAGCTGACAAAAAGTTCTCCTCAATCAGTTGATTTTTAGATGTTTGGTGAAATTTCAAACAGGTAATAGTTGAATCTATCCAAAACAACTAAGATTTAATAAACTCTATTTTAATTTTTTTTATTAGTTGATAACTAATTTAAATTATTACATCTTTGTAAAATATAATTAATAAAAAATAAAAAATAACTTCAATTATATATATGTTAAAGCCATAGAGGGGGTGAAAAGGGCTAGTTGAGGTTTAAAGAAAATTTAAGAAATTAAAGAGAAAATAAAAGGTGACTTAGGAAGAATGATTACGAATAAGAACAAGAACAAGAGAGAAATGATGGACACAAAAAATTTTAGGAGTTCGGTTTTTCAATGAACCTACGTCTTCACCTAACTTATCCATAAGTTAGGATTTTCAATCATTCACTTATTCCTAAGATTGATTACAAGATGGTGTTTTCAATGGCTCACACCAAACCTTACAATAATGAGTTTTCTAGGCTAACTCAAAACCTTTCACTAAGTGCTTTCTAGGCTCACAATTAAACCTTTTTCCAAATGCTTTCAAGGCTCATGCTTAAACTTTTCTAATTGAGTTTTCAAGATTAACTTAAAACCTTTACATCAAGTTGTTTTTAAGGGATCAACAACAACCCAAAGAGAAAGAATCTCACTACCCACTTTTTCAACCCCAAAGAATGACTAGATGAAAGATTTTAACCCTAACACTCACCCAACTCTCATAAGAAGGGTACATACAAACTCAATAAGAGTTTGTTTACAAACGAAGAATGTACAAAGAAAAATTGTGAAAGAAACAAATATAGCTCAATGACTTTTACATAATAATTTTATTCCTCAAAGTTTCTAACTCTACAAATGATATCTTGAGCTTCTGTATATAATGGAGGGGCAAAAATATAGCTATTAGAGCTTTGATTTTTGTCCCTAACATTTTTCCATCTTCATTTAATGTTTCTTTCAATTTTTATTAGAAAATACTCCTCACGATTGTAAGGGGAGATGTTCACGATCATGACCTTTAATTTCATAGTCGTGGGAGCTCTAAAATAGTTGTTACAGAGATTGCCACATCATTAAGGTGACGCTTACGATCCTAGTCACGACCATGACCACGCCCGTGAGCATCACTGCCTTTTTTATTCACTTGAATTTCGCTTGCTCGGGATCGTGATTGAGATGATCACGATTGTGAGGGTGATGCTCTCAACCATAAAGGTCATTGCCACTCCAAATGACATGAATTCGATTCTCATTTGTCTCTTGATGCTCCTCATGATTGTGACCAAGATTGTAAGGAGTCTTATGATTCTCAAATGGCTATATTTTAACTCTAATTTGTTACTCATTGATTATGGATTTGATATGAACTTAAATGCATACTTAAACACACATAGTAGTAGACTAAAATTGATTGTTAAAATTAAAACTAAAGATAATTAGAGATTGATCATGTAAAGGTCAACAATCTCCCCCTTTTTGACTTTAACAATTAATTTTTAAATGATAATGAGAAAACACTAAGTGTATATGTGTGCATTTATTTTTAATAATCTCCCTCAATCATATATCAAGGGATTTGAAAATTTATCCCCCTCAATATATGCAAGAGTGAGTTAAACATATCAAACATCATTCAAACATATCAACTATTTAGCTTCTCTCCTTTTTTGGCATGCAAATTATGACCATTATCATTCAAAAAGTCAATTTCTCTCCCCCTTTGTCAAAGTGAATTAGGGAGGAAACCATAAGGAAAAAGATATATGTTCATATCAATTGAAAAATAAATGAAAATACAAACATAATTTTAAATGAGAAACGAAACAAGTTCCAAGCACTAATTCATATAAACACAATGATAATAGCAGTGATAATCCCCCAATAAGTAGTCCATAGAGTGTTTTAAAAGATAAGGCATGGTAAGTGAAAAAAGATGCCAAATGAAAAATAATGAGAGACTAGCATATTAAAATTATGTAATTTTTGAAAATCATTTTGATCATGTAAAGGTCAAGTTCCCTTCGGACATTTTGATGTGTGCATGTTTATTGATAAGCTAAATAAATAAATTTTATCAATTTTTTAATAAATAGCACATGGAAAAGTTCAACCACTCCAACTCAAAATGAGATTAAATACCTTTTTGAACAAAAACTTTAGTTTGTCTCAAAATAGTCTTTAGGTAGGAGGTTAAATGAAGTTTTCTATAGTAAAATACATTATTAGTATATCCAAATTTCATGCAATAAAAATATTTAATTTTTAAAAATTTATTTTGCCTACCAACATATGTAAGTTTAGCATAATTATGATGGTTGGTGGCTTTCCAAGAGATAAAAGTTCTAGGATAAGTATGTATCTCACAATCACAATAATTCATAGTTTTTTAAGGTCTAAAGTGCATATGTGTGTGCCTCTTATTGTGAATGCATGATGGAGTTTAGGCTTCTTAAGTTGAGCCTTTTGATGATTAGCCTTTTGAGGCTTTCCCTTAACATTTAGATTTATGAGACTTTTGATTTTAGAATCTTGAGATTTAAAGGTCTTACAAGGAGTGGGGGGATGAAGAACGAGTAGCCTTGACAAATTAGAGGGACTTGATGAGGTAGAGGCTTTATTAGAAAAACCAAGTCCAAATTTCTCACTTGGAAATCTTTGTGAATTTAAAAGATTATCAAAAGTATCATTTCCTTTGTGAAATTTGGAAATAGAGCATTTAAGTTGTAAAATCTCTTTTGAAAATATTTCATTTTCTTTTTTGACTTTATTAAACTCATCTTTCAAGGAAGTTGAAGCTTTCAAATCAAGAGTGAATTTTCCATTTAAGGAACTAACATTTGAAAATTCTAATTTTAATTCCTCAAAACTCTTAGATATTTTGAAAATATTTGTTTATAAACCTTTTTATTTGAAAATAATTTTTGACACTTTAAAACTTATTTTTAAACTAAGAATCTCTTATAATCAAAATCCTTATTATCGTCAAGCTCATCATCACATAAATTATCACAAGAATTTTTACGTGGGTAAGAAATAGAGGGTACCTTATAGTTGTTCTTTAATGCCATAAAGTAAAGGTTACTAGCTTCTTGTTACTCCTCCACCATCTTCGATTTGGAAGAGTCATTCTAAGTAGCTTTAAAGGTTTTTTCTTCTTTCTTTTCCTCTTTTTCTTTTATGCTTGAGCCATGGACATTTACTCTTAAGGTGACGGGGCTGCTTGCACTCATGGCAAGTGACTTCTTTGTCTTTCTTGAGCTTATCCTTTTTTAACTCCTTGAGCTTTGTCAATAACTTCTTAAATCTTCTTGTGAGGACGACTAGTTCTTCTTAATCTTCACTTGAGTCTTAAATCGACTCTTCATCACTTAAATCTTAAGATATTTTAAGAGTTAGACTATTCTTTTTTCCACTTTGTCTTATTGTTTCTCTTCTCTGTCTCAAGGTAAGCACATGAGTGAAAAGCTTACCTACGAACACATCAATAAGAAGCTTACCTAAGCACATGAGTGAGAAGCTTACCTATGAACACATCAGTTAAGAGCTTTGAGAGATCATATGCCTCTTTAATTGATGTCACTCTAGACTCCCAATCCTTATTAGGAAAAAACCCTTAGAATCTTGGTATTCTCTTCTTCTCTTTAATAGTTCTTCCCAAGCTTTTTTAGTGTGGTAAAGAGGGCATTGAAGCAATTTGTCATCTTCATTATGTTTTCTTATGGCTTCATTTTGAAAAGTTCATATTCATAAACATGCAGTTGAACTTTGTTACTTCTTACTTACACATTGCCTTCATAATGATTCTCAAGGTCTCCCAAATTTTCTTTATGGAGATATAATATTGTATCTTCCCACACTCTTCCTTTGACATGGATGCAAAGAGGATAGTCATGGCCTTCTTATTCTTGAAATTCTCTTCTTTCTATTGTTGAGACCATTAGCTTCTCTCCAACTGCACTTCAACATTATCAATAGTTGTCATTGAATGACTCCAGCCTTCAAGAACCACATCCTACAGCCTCACCAAATCACTATCTAAGTACTCCATTTTGTGTTTCCAAAAGGGCTAATTACTTCTATTGAAAAATAGTCTATAAGGTTGGAAACTTAGAAATTCACTCCCCATGATGTGATCTTCTTGTAATTAAGTACTAAGAAGCCAAGCTTTGATACCAACTATTAGAGCCTTAGGGGGGGGGGGGGGGGGTGAATAGGGCTAATAGAGGTTTAAAGAAAAATCAAGAAATTAAAGGGAAAATAAAAGGTAATTTAGGAAGAGTGAATATGAATAAGAAAGAAAAGATGGAAACAAGAAATTTTAGGAGTTCGGTTCCTCAATGAACCTACATCTCTACCTAACTTATCCCCAAGTTAAAATTTTAGTTAAAATTTTCAATCACCCACTTCAATCTTATTCCCAAGATTGATTACAAAATGGTGTTTTCAATGGCTCATACCAAACCTTACAATAATGAGTTTTCTACGCTAACTCAAAACCTTTTACCAAGTATTTTCTAGGCTCACACTTAAATCTTTTTTCAAGTATTTTCAAAACTAACACTTACACTTTCCCAATTGAGTTTTCAAGGCTAACTGAAAACCTTTACATCAAGTTATTTTTAAGAGATCAACAACTTAAAGAGAAAAAACCTCACTACCTACTTCTTCAACCCCAAAGAATGAGTAGATGAAAGAATCATATCTCTAACACTCACCCAACTCTCACAAGGAAGTTCAAAACAAACTCAAAACGAGTTTTTTTACAAACAAAGAATGTAAAAAGAAAAATTATGAAAAAATAAAATATAGCTCAATATTTTACATAATAATTTTATTCCTCAAAGTTTTCAACTTTACAAATGATGTCTTGAACTTGTATTTATAGTGGAGAGGCAAAATATAGTTATTGGAGCTTTGATTTTCATCCTCAACATTTCTCCATCTTTATTTAATGATTATTTTACTTTTTATAGGAAAAATTCTCCTCACAATCTTGAGGGGAGGTGTCACGATCGTGACCTTCAATGTCGTAGTCGTTAGAGCTCTAAAATACCGTTATAGAGGTTACTGCATCATCAAGGTGAAGCTCGCGATCCCAGTCACGACCTTGAGTGTCATTGCCTATTTCATTCACTTGAGTTTTGCATGCTCGGGATCGTGATTGGAATGATCATGATCGTGAGAGTGATGCTCACGACCATGATAAGGACTGTGAGGGGCACTACCACTCCAGATGACATGAATTCGACTCTCATTTAGTTCGTGATGTTGCTCCCAATCGTAACCAAGATCGTGAGGGGTGTGTCCCAGATGACTTTATTTTAACTCCAATTTGTTACTCGTTGATTATGACTTTGATTCTAACTTAAATGCACACTTAAACACACATATTAGTAGACTAAAATTGATTGTTAAAATCAAAATCAAAGATAATTACATATTGATCATACAAAGGTCAATAACATATAATTTACTTTTTTTATAATGCATACTAAAATAAATGTTATTTTAAATTATAATTTGTAATTAAATAATTATAATATTTATACTTATAATCTTCTCAAAAAATTTATATTTTAAAACTTATTTTTAAATATTTTTTATTATTAATTTTAATAATATGTAAATAAAAACATCAAATTAATATTTATTATTATATACTATTTTAAAATAATTTACAAAATTAAATTAAAATTTTATGTTCTCTAACATTTGAAATTTGAGCAGGCAGTGACATAGACATCATATATCATAAGTTTCTCTTTTGAGTTTGAGATTCATATATGTATATATATGTTCATTTAATATTATATATATATATATATATATATATATATATATAATTGTTATTAATTAAATTAAATAATATTTTATATTAAATAATATATTAATTATCTATTAATGGCCAATGGCTAACGATGGCTCTGATGGGTGGTTTTGCTAGAATAGGCAATATTCCTTATGAGACCTCCGGATGAATGTCTACTGACAATGTATTCGACTGGCTTCCCCTTCATGTCATGTAGTCGTCGGCCTTCCCCAGCCCCCCCTTCGTTGCTTCTGGTGAAGTTGCGAGTTCATGAGCAAGTGAATGAACGAGCCATGTTCCCAAAAGGAGTGACCTTCTTTGTTTTCTTCCCTTGAGCCAGGATCAAACTCTTCCTTTCCGGTTACATTGGCTTGGCCTTTTGGACAAGCAGATAACACATGACCAAAAGTTCTTACACATATATATATATATATTCATTTAATTTATTTATAACTGATATAAAATTGATTGTTTTAACGTATGAATGGAAATATATATTAAGAGAAATTATATATATTATGCTATAATCTTAATTAGTTATCTCAAAAGAGTTCCTGTTGAGTTTCCATCATTATCAATTATAAATGAAACCATTATTTACCAAGACCAAGATTATGCAATAATCTTAATTAGTTATCTCAAAAGGGTTCCTGTTGAGTTTCCATCATTATCAATTATAAAAGAAACCATTATTTCTCAAAATTTCTTGGTCTCGGTAGTAAGCACCCACTAAAATAGTATAATTGGTGTGGGTTCAAACTCCATAAACTCTCATTTCCCTTTAACATATTAACATCTCCCTATGTAAAAAAAAAAAAAACCATTATTTCCTTGCAGTAATTTGTCAATATGTGTGACTATTAGTTGCTATGCATATTAGTACACAAGTTTTTGTCCCTTATTGTCATTGCTTATCACCAACATCAGTACAAGAAAATAAATAGGAGAAATGTATAAGAGGACAAAGAAACGAAAGAGTATTCAACAAGAAAAAATAAATAAAAAAATATATATATATATAAGAACATATATAAGGTTAAAATGCTGAGTCATAGAGTAATGGATTGAGGCTTATCATAAATATTCACCACCAAAAACAAGTTGTTAAAGGAAAAAAATGACAAATTGTTGTTGGAATTTTCCAAGAAAAAGGCCGGTTGATGATGATGATGGTAAGGTACAATTGCTTTAAAAAGAGTTTCTTTAATTTTTCTTAAAGAGTTATACCATATCAATTAATTTGTTTTTGTGGAGAACCAAATCTTGGAATATCATATATGCTTTAAATTAAAAAAAATGTAGAAAATTTGATTTTTTAAGATTTTAAAATCTTTTTTCAGCATAAATAGGGGATTTTTATTTTTTTTATGAAATTTAAATATTTTTTATTATATATTTTCTATTGATATTTCTGTAATCGAATTCATTTAAATACCAGAAAGTTGGTTTACGGCTAAATAAAACTGTTAAGTAGAGCGTTTAGATCACCGAATTGTAAATCAGAAGAGTTCTATCAACGCGATTGAGAAATAACAAAAAAAAAATTTTATAATTTCAGTGAAATTTTATTTTGATATTTTTTCATTGTACGGTTATTTCTTATTATTCTTTCATTATGATATACTTTTAATCTTTAATAAATGAAAGATTCATTATTTTCTCTAAAAAAAATATTATGTATGCAGCATTTCTCTTCTAATTTATTTTGTTATGTACAATAAAATTATTATAGGTAAACTAAATTTTTTTATTAATTTTTTCTATATTTTCCAACTTAATTAATATTGAAGTGGATATGTTGAAAATAATAGCACTCCTTATTTTTAGTATTTTTTATTTAAATTATGATCTATGTGTATCTATCATATTATTCATTAAATCACAATTTAAAAATAATTTATTCTATTATGCATAGTGATATTCCAAATCCAATGCTCTTTAAAAAAAAAAAAAAATCTCCCTTGTGTGGTCAAAATGATCAAAGTGAGTGGCATTCAAGGTTGAAAGTGCGGTTTTGAACCCTCTTTTTCGCGCTCTTTGCCATCTTTGACATGGAAATAAGTCACTTTGACAAAAAAAAAAAAAAGAAGTTTTTTAAAGGAAAAATAAAGAAATTCTTCAAGTGATAGTAACTAAACATCAAAGTGTATGCTTCCTAACGGGAAGAAAGAATATTATATAGGACTGATGGTGATAGAGTAAGGCATAATGATCTCCTAGAAAGATACACCCACATTCTGCTTGTCAATACCACAATTTCGATGAGCAAGAACGCGTCGAGCGCACAAGACTTTCTGCATTATAATTTGTCCAAAATTCAAGTAAAAATTACATGTATTTCCACTACATACAGTATTTTCTCATTGAACATTTCTTAGATTTTAAGTTACAACTTAAAAAATTCCAGAAGGGTCACTTGGAGTTGAAGATCCACTACCCTATATGACTTTACTTCAAGACAAAATTAATCAGATTTTACCATTTCAGTTCAAAAGATGAAAATAGATGAATGGTTGGTCGGTTCTAGTCAAAATATTTTACCATTTCAGTTCGAAAGATGCAAATAGATGAATGGTTGGTCGGTCGGTGATAGTCAAACTCTCAAAACAGGAAAGACCCAACAAAGAATACAATTGCCATTAATTAGAAATTGGAAAAACCACAGAAAAAAATAGTGGGTAAATTTTATTATTGGCCAAGAAAGTGTTCAAATTTTGTTAATGGCCAAGCAATTAGTGTTGTTTTTGGTGGATTTGGTGATTACTCTGCTCTTAATTGGATGAAATTGATTCCACTTTTATTTCACCCAGCTTTCAACATTGCACATTGATACTCTCTTAGTTACAAATACATCGAATTGCAATACGAAAAGTGGAATGAAGTAAAAGAGGTAAAAGTGAAGTCACTCTAAGAGTGAGATCTTGAGTTCGATTCTTATATGAAGTGTATACAAGAATTTAATGGATGATTTGATTAAATCCAATAGATTAAACAAAGAGTATCTTGCACTTGATTTTGTTGAAATTTTTTGAAGTGGGTTTGGCTTTAAATTTAAGTTAGAATTTTTTTTTTAACAAGATCTTATGCTTAATTCATCCAATAGCCAAAATGGGTCGGAAAATGCCATTATATATTGTTTTCTGGAGCTTAATCATGGCACATTGATTAGGACTAAGTTCTTTTTCTCATTCTTATCTAGGAGATGAAAATATACTTGAATTAGTAGACAAAATATGCACTTTTTTTTTTGACTTTGGAAATACATTTGAGGGGTTGCACCAATGATACAATTTACCACAAATATTCTTTGAAGTAAAGGAACAAGAAATAATTAATTAAGAAGATTAACATCAAATCTACAATCTCATATCACATAATTAAGACAAGTTTCACTTTTCAAAGTGAGTGGTTAATGATGGAATTATTCTAGGCTAGGAAAAAGTAGCTTTTTTTTTTTCTTGTTGAAATTGGTTCCATTATGCATTGAGGCTTCTGGTTGGTCCAGCTCTCTAATGTTTATGGTAATATGTACAATGATGTAACAAGCCTTCTTATTCTTGGATAGAGACTTGACAAAGTTCCCACTTTCTTTCATTGGATAATCTTACAAATACAATTGATTGTACCTATTGCACGAGATTTCTTGATTTTCCAGGAGTTAGGACGGTTATTTATTTATAATTCTTCACTTAAATTTTTACATATGAGCATCTTTTATAGTAAAATTTTTGAGTGGACAGTCAGCTACGCATGAATTAATTTTTATATAATTTTTTTGGTAAAATTACAAATAAATGTAAGTTTGAAGTGTGAATAGAAATTATTTTTATAATCGTCAAAATGTTAGTCGGTGATATTATAATTTTATAAAAAATAAAAACATAAAAAATGTTAGTTGATGATATTATAGTCATAGAAGAATAAACTTATAGTCGCATCAAATTATCTCATTCTTGGACAGATGTATGAATATAATTAGCATAAACTAGATGATGGAATCAAAACATTCCCATATCTATTCAAACTTCACTATCACCTTTAACTAGCAGTTGGTCCTTTGATTCTAAGCACATTTTCAGATGCCAAAAAGTGGATTCAAGAACGCATTATTATGGTGGGTTGAGCGGGGGAAAAAAAGAGAAGGTATTATAGATGAATTGTACAAGTTGCCATGTGAAAGATGTAATATTCACATATAGCAAATCCCACTAGTTGGGTGAAATTTTGGCAATAATGGCAAAAGAAGAAAAAAAAAAAGAATTCTATTCCACTTGGATAATTGGCTGAACAAATTAAGTATGCATAGCCATCACATAGTTTCAAATTTTATAAAACAATATAGTTTTAATAATAATAATAATAATATTATTATTATTACTATTATTATATAGTTAAATATTATATTTTTATCATATATTAGTTACTTAATATATATATTGGTTAATAATATAATGAAAAATATATAGTTAAATTCACTAATATTTTAATATTATTTATTAACTTAATATTTGGCACTATATTTAATTTTTGGTTTAGTAAAATTTTGGTATGTTTCAGTATAGTTCTCAATTAGATTTTTAAAAAAGATCCAACACCATATTATATTAATTAATTAATTTGGTTCAGTTTGATTTATAGTTAAAATTATTCAATTTAGTATAATTTTAATATTTTTCGATTCATAATTTTGGTTTGATTAGGTATTTTTTTTGGTACTATGACTAGTTGTAGTTTCTATTCATATGAAATCATTTTTCTAAAATCTTTTGGGTTGTATTTGTAAAATCTAAAATTGTAAAATTTTAATTTCATTAAATTCTATTTTAGCATTTTTTTTAATATTAGAAAGACTTATGGTTGTTGGGTTTTAATTATTTCAATTTAAAAAAAGAAGATAATTTGAAGGAAATGAAAACATCTATAAATTAAGAATTGTGAATTATTCCAAGCAAGTCGTTTATTTCAACCCTATTTGATATTGTGGTTGAAATATGCTTTTTTATTTATTTTAGCATGGAGGTGGATGGAGAGAGGAAATTCGAACCCCCACCTTTTACAAGTGTCTTGCTCTATGACAAGATGGATTAGAACCATCTCATTCTGGATGGATTGACAAATATGCTAGCTTAAAAGCACCTTTTTGAGTGCTACTTAATTTGTTTCTATTTAAAAATTTAGTTAGTTAAATGTAATCAGATTGATTTTCTCATATTATTTTGAATTCAAAATTATTTTTTCATTAATATTTAATGAAATTTATTGTTTTTGTAATAAATTTTGTTTCTTTTTAATAGAGTTCGCGAGAAAAATATGAAGCTTGTATTATTGATGAGTAATAGCTTTTACATATATATAATTAGAACAACTAGCTAACTTCTAGAATCTAATGTAGACCAATGAGATGATACCACCTCATGATGAATTAGTTACAGTAAGAAAACTATCGTGCATGTATACAAGAGGATAAGAACTAATAATGATCATATGATTTGCATACTCTTTGATCATGAACTTGATGATGATAAAGAAATGTGTATCAACTTGTTAGCCCCTCTCAAGTTAGAGCATATAGGTCCTGAATGCCTAACTTCAAAATAGTAGTTTTGAAATGAGAAAGCGATAAGGCTTTAGTAA
Source organism: Mallotus repandus (assembly GCA_949671775.1). Taxonomy (NCBI): domain Eukaryota; kingdom Viridiplantae; phylum Streptophyta; class Magnoliopsida; order Malpighiales; family Euphorbiaceae; genus Mallotus; species Mallotus repandus. The sequence continues at coordinate 2,934 of CATIWM010616270.1, read as the reverse complement.
AACAGTCAGCTACTTGATGATTAGTAGTGACAGGTAGAAGAGTATGTAGCCTTGTTGAACCTTCTCGCAAATAAGATTGCAATCAAGCTCAATGTGTTTAGTATGTTCATGAAATATTAGATTTTCAATGATCTTTATTGCTAATAAGTTGTCACAATACAAAAGAGTTGTGTTGGTTAACATGGTAAGATCATGAAGAAGATAATGTATCCATTGAAGTTCATAAGTGACAGCTATTAAGGTATGATACTCTACTTCAACTAAGGATTGAAAAATGGTAGATTATTTCTTAGACTTCTATGAAACTAGGGCATGCCTAAAAAAACACAAAAACCATTAACTGATCACCTGTTATTAAGACATGTTGCCCAATCAAAATAAAAAACAAAGGCCTAGAGCTTAAGGTCAATGTGAGAAGGAAAGAAAAGTCCTTGTTCAGGAGTACCTTTCAAGTACTGCAAAATTCTATGAGCTATAGCTAGATGTGCTTTAGTTGGGGCATCAAGAAACTATAAGAGTTGTTGAGTTGCAAAAGATAGATCAGGTCTGCAATTGGTAAAATAGAGGAGCTTACCCATAGGTTAATGATAACTAGTAATATTTTGAAGAAGAGGACTGCCGGACATAGTTAATTTCTAATTAGGAGTGAAAGGAGTACTAACATGTTTAGACTAAAGAAAACTTGTATCATGGAAAAGATCCAAAATGTACTTTCTTTAACACAGATTAATCCTTGACTAAGAATGAGTTACTTAAGGTCCTAAGAAGAATTTCAGAGAGCCAAGATCTTTAATCTAAAATTGTTCATGAGAAACTTTTTGATAGCATTTACTTGAGAAATGTCATTACTTTACTAAAATGACATCATCAACATAAACCAAGAGAGCAATGAAAGTGTAATAAGATTATTTGATGAACAAAGAGGAATAAAAGGCTACTTGTTTAAAACCCTGAGCAAGTAATGTTAAGGTGAGCTTAGCATTCCATTGGCAGCTTGCCTGCTTCAAGCCATATAAACTCTTTGTGAGTTTGTAGACTATATTAGGTTAATCAGTATGATATCCTTGAGGAAGTTCTATATAAAACTCTTCATGTAAATCCCCATGCAAAACGCATTGTTTATGTCTAGTTGAGATAAATGGCATCGTTAAATTGTTGCTACAGTAAGCAAGGTTCTTATGGTAGTTATTTTCGTAATAGGTGAAAAGGTGTCAGTGAAGTCAATTCCTGACCTTTGTGTGTACCCTTTTTCCACTAAATGAGCCTTTTAATGTTCTATAGACTCATTAGTATGATATTTAACCTTATAAACCCACTTGCAACCAATTGCCTTCTTTGAATATGGTAGAGTAGCTAATTCCTAAGTGTGGTTTACTTGTAGAGCTTGAAGTTCAGCTTGCATTACTTGTTCTAATGCTCACTCTAAATTACTTCATTATAAGAAGTAGGCTTTATGTCAATTGAGATCTAAACAATAAAATATTTATAAAAGGGAGTAAGGTTGTCATAGGTTAGAACATATGAAAGAGTATGAGGATTGGTATTGGTTTTGAATGGTGTGTAGTAATCTCAAAGGTAGGTAAGAGGTTTAGATATTCTAGTAGATTTTTGAGTAGGCTAAGAAAAAGAATCTGAATGAACATCATTGTTAGAAGTGGACATTGGAGAGCCAGAAGAAGTCAGATGATTTTAGTTATAACAAAATCTGAATGAACAATATCAAGTATACCAGCTTTAAAATCATCAGTTCAATAATTTTGATTAAAAAAATGAACAAAAGGAAATATGTGTTCATTGAACCTAATATTTCTAGAGATAAAAACTCACTTAGAAAGTAGATCATATACTTTAATGCTAGATGGATAACCTAAGAAGACACATTTGGTGGCTTTTGAGTCAAATTTATGTCGGTGTGGACCTACTGTAGTGATAAAGTATCGACGGACGTCTTTATTTTTCTTCAAACCTCCAATCTGCTCTCACTCACTGCTACTAATAAGGTCTCAATTGATTTCTAATATGGACCTATTGTAGTGACAAAATATTGACAGCCAAAAACTCTAAGTTGATCAAGGTTTGATAATGTATTGAACAAAATATGATAAGGAATTTTGCTATTAATAATTGGAGAGGGTAACCTATTAAGTAGGTATACATCATGTAAGATACAATCTGTTCAAAAAATAAAAGGGATATTGGATTGAAACTTCAGAGATCTGACCATATTAATAATATATTGATGTTTCCTTTTTACTATATTATCCTATTGTGGTTTGTACACATATGATGTTTGGTGAATTATTCCTTTGGAAGCATATAATGTTGGAATGTCAAATTTGTTGGGTTTCGTGATCCAAAACGCAGCAAAAAATAAAATTTTTAACCACGAAAACCCATAACCTGGATCTATGTAATTCAAATTAGATTCATTGAGAGGGTTTTCCAAAAGTCACCAAGATGATTTCTAAGCAAGGACGTTGGAAGGAAGAGAGGGGGTTCACACCGGTGACACCCTACCTCGAACTTTACATATTCCTTTGTCGGATTGAGACATCACCAAAAGGTCACATCCTCTATGGTATCCATACGAACAAGGTGATCCAAAGCGGTGTTATTGTGCTAGCACCTTTGTTGTCTCACAACACTTTTCTCTCTATATGTTTTTCTCACAAGAAGTAGTAGAGGAAGAAGGAGAATGTGGCTGAACCTAAACCCTAGAGAATGAATGCTTATATATAGATCCTATCTAGGGTTTCTCTTACCAAAATAGTTTTGGTAAGATTAGACTTCCTTTTCTACTTTGATTATAATTCTAAATTAGAATCCTTTCCTATTTACTTAGATAACTCTTACCTTAAATAAATTAGGAAATAAATAAATAAATATATATATATATATATATATATATATATATATATATATATATATATATAT
>CATIWM010616090.1:0-44341 GCA_949671775.1 Mallotus repandus | reverse complement strand
AATTCTGAGATTCAGATTTCAGATTCAATCCTTAGCAACACCTAATTGTGACCCTATAAGGTATTAACAAACGTCATCGTTGAATATATATATATATATATATATATATATATATATATATATATATGATTTAGTTAGCTCCTGATAATGTTTCCTTATCAACATCAAGAAATCAAAGGTTTATCTAAGTCTAATGGTAATTAAATAATAATTAAGTAGAAATTATTTTAAAATAATTTTAAGGTAATTTTTACTATACAATAATGTATGTAATGAATTGCAATTAATTAGTTCATTAATGTTAAGAGAAAACAACAATTATATGCATGCTTATAAACAAAAAAAAAAGGTTATAAAGTACACATAAGATAGAATTTGGGCTAAAAAAATTAAAGGAGAAGAAGACATTGATTTCCCAGAACATACATAAATTTCATATAGTGTCTAGAATTGTTAGGTGGGTGGGCAATTTAACTGTTGTCGGATAGGGCATGTACCCAATTCCACCACATATGATAATATCTCGAGCTCCATAATATATATATATATATAGATAAAGAGAGTGAGTCAAGCCCTTGTGCCTATATATTACTAATGCCAACCCTCTTCAAAGTACAATTTGAAATCTGCATATCTCCAAGCTTCCCACAATTATTTAGTTTGATGGGTTGATCTACTGTATGCATTTAGACAAATTATATTGTGAGGTTAGGCATGGTCAATGATCATAAAGTCAACATACTATTTGACAAAAGAGTGATCTTATTTTCAATGTTATGTATTTTAATTCTTTCCTTTCACTTCATAGATTTTTATAATTTGCTTAAAAACACATCTTCCTTCTTTTTTGGGATAAATTTTATGGCTATACTTTTTCTTTTCCAACACACATTTGTAGGTGACATTGGCCTAACTTCTTGCGTTTCTAAATCATATAAATGATGCTACATAAGACCCCAAAATTAAAGATTTTAAAATCATGAAGACTTTGGCTTCATGTACATATATATATATATATAAACATTTACATATATCACAGATACTTATGTCCATTAATACACAATCAAATATATGCAAATGGGGCCAATTAATTAGCAATGAGCATGTTAATATAAGATGTGGGCAGAGCTGCCTGTTATGGGGATGAGAAATCGGGATATGTATATGCTATTGGTGGAATTTTCTTTAAGAAAATTAAGGATAATCAAATGATTTTTTATTTTATATATATATATATTTTACATGTCACAAGACTCTCGAAGAGGAGCCATCCTATATCTGTCTCTTGGCATAATCTTTAATTACTTAAATAAGGAAAAAAGAGGAGATAAAAATACAAAAGTTGAAACATCATTTTCAGTACTGTTTTTTTTTTCCTTTTTATATATATATTTCAGCCTTGTATTATTTGCCTTTCAAAAACAAAAGTAGCTTTACTATCATGCAAATTTTTCTTCCCTATGCGCGCATATATGTATATTAGGCATATTGGTGTCAAAAAAATTACAATTTTTCTACCTTTACAAATTTATATCAAATTTTAAAATTTAAAAAATCTAACCCAATTAAAAAAATTATTTATAATTTTAGCACAATTATAATTTAATAAATATATGGCATCTAAAGTGAAGTAACTAATATCTAATTTTATGAATTTTACATGTACATTATCTAAATACTAATTATAATAGTTAGTTAGACTTCAATCTCAATAATTTAAAAAATATAAAAATAGGAATAAAAACTTTATTTAATCTGTAAAGACTATATTCATATAATTTTTTACCTATCTCAAGTTTTCATATGAATATAAGACTATAATAATAGATATTAGTTGATTTACCTCAAATGTCATGTATGTATTTTATTAATGAATTCATGATCAAATCACAAGTGTGCTAAAATTGTAAATAATATGTTTAATTGTGCTAAAATTATAAATAATATGTCAAATTAAATTAAATAAAATAACATGTTTAATTAAAATTTATTTTTGGTACTTATTGGCCTAGTTTTTAATATCATTTTCCCCGGGACAAAGGGAAAGTAGAAAATTGATGTATCTAGTAATAGGATTAAGACGAGTATTGTTTACCTTAGGATTCTGATGTGTATATATATATCTAGGTAGCTAAGCTTATGCTTCACAAAAAATAATAAGCATATGTAGATAGGACCCAATATCACCTTTTTAACTTTGGTCGGTGAAGTGGGATTAAGACATTAATTCAAAGAGACATTTTAAGCCACCATATATCTATTCCCATTTGAGCTGTGGGGTTTTCTTTCTTTGGCATTTATATCAAGTTTTCTTTTTTCGCAAGGCCAATAAATAAATAAATAAAAGAGGATGTTTTCCATTAATGTTAATTAATGGTCCTATTTGCTATTATTTTTGTTTAATTTTAACTATATATGTTTGTTAAATTTAACTAGATATATATATTAGACTACATATGTCAAATTCATGACATGAGTTGAGTTGGAAAATTATACATTATACTATAAGGCAACAATGATTTGATCTACAAACCCAACTAAATTGAACTATGTTGTTTTCAATACTTGGCCTATGTTTTTTTTTCTTTTTAATCAATCATTTTCTAGTGCAAATAATCATGGTTTTAATGAAAGTTATCTATCTATACATGATGCCACACTAACTCATTTTTAATTTGCTAGATTAATATTAATCAATATCAAAATCTACGTATTAATTAATTAGGTTATTCTTTTAGCATGCTTTATAGTTTGGTAGCTCAATTGATTTAATCAAACCCATCTAATAATCTATCTATATATCTTTTTGAAGTGGCCAGAGCTTATGAATTCTATTACCTAATCCATTATTTTCTTTATCCCATTTTATATAAAAATGTTTATTTTAACATACACGTATTATGGTATATATAATTAAATTGTTAAGCAGTAATTACTTAACTAATTGACCATATCTCTTATATATATATGGACTGCAGTTTTTATCACGTACATATATGATCCAAATTGATAATACTATATAAGAAGAAGAATTATTGTTTATAATTAACTTGGTACTGACAAAATGATTAATTAATTATACATTACCTCTTCTTGAGTGTGACCCTTGTAGCACATGCAATTATATTATATGGTTGGAATGAGAACATTAATAATACACCAGGCAAAGTTGTTAGGGTTTTGTGAGCAGATTATGTTCCACCATCACTCCATTTCTAGTTCCAAGGGCTGTGTCCAAGATAAATCCAAAGATGTATATTATATAAATAGTATTGAATTGTTATTGAAAATTTGAATTTGCTCATGTCTTCTTCAATCTTTTTCTTGCTTTATTTTTGAGAGCCTTCATATCATCAACTTCATTGACATATGTATGAGTTGATGGGCCAACTAAAAAATTACATTTTTTTCAACAAAAACAATGGATTTCTTGAAATGGGCTAGCTTATTATATATGCCTTGTAGATAACTGACAAACCGGCTGCTTGTCCATGGTTAGAACTCCTTCCCCCATGTTTGATCATTGATTAATTACGATAGATTAATTAATATTATTAACCTTTTAATTATTGCATTGTTTTTATTAATTAGTATAGTTAGCAATCTTATTTGAATTCATATATTTCTACAATTATTTCATCTTTGCTTCTAAATTAAGACATCCGATTATATCAGATAACGTTGGAAAATAAGAAATTTAAATTTTTAAAAAGTTGTATGAATTTTATCAATATAGCATGAGATTTGGGAAATGAAATCTCAACAACCTTAATGGAAAAGAAGAAACAAAACTAGTTTCAAGGGTACAAGCAATTAAAAAGGAAAGATTGAAAATCAAACTCTCTTTTAGCAAGTTTAAGAACAAGCAGCAGACTTGTTAATTGGCAACATATACATATCTCCATCGTCCAACCACCAAAAGATTGTATATATATATATATAGATAACCTAATAAAATGGTGGTCTCTCCTCCACTATCTGATTTAGACGAATTAGATTGGAGAGACTATTATTATAATACACTGAAAAATGTGTCCATCAAATGAAAAGACAATAAATAGGCCCTCGTAGAAAGCTCTACTTACCTAATGCCAACATCCAAGGAACTATGTCTCCAAAGCCCTAAATTTCAACCATAGCAAGCTGTTACCTTAATGGCTTGGAGCTTTGGACTGGACATTAGAAAACTGTACACTTGGTGGGGTACAAAGACAGCCTTGCATCATTTGCCTCTTCTTTAATGTTTCTATTTCCATTATTTTTTTTTCTCATTTGTTGACCTCTCGATACCTTCCCCCCATTTCATGCTTCCTTAATCAATCAGTTGGATGAGGTGGCAATCAGAATCAGGTTGAGGAGCAAATTCAATTTATTTTGGTTGATTTTTGTAACTAATTTATTATTGTTGTTGTTGTTTTTTTTTTCATAGTATTTACATGTTTTGAAAATTTCTATAAATTATCAATATGAAATAGTTAACCTACGCATAGTTTTATATTTTTTGAATAATTATCCTAAATGAGATAGTAAAAGGAGTTAAAGAATCAAATTCTTTTTTCAACCAAATGTCTTGGTTTTATGACATAATATTTTACCATTCGTTTTAGACGAATTAAGCTATGTAGTTTTATATTTGATTCACGAATACTTTAATAATTAAATTTTTAAATGATTTCAAGATGAATTTCAAAATTCGTGTTATTCCATACTCATAAGTAGAAATATAATATGTTTTTCTCTTTATAATACTAATAACTAAAGGTTGCCAATTTAATGAGCATAGACTACGACAATGTCTGAAAAATTATGATAAATGTTGATTTTTATGGAATTTAATATGGGCGGGGATCAAATGTGGTACTTCAATTCGAAAAAAAGAAAACTGTTAATGGATTTTCAAACAGAAGTAATTGGACCGGAAGTTAGGTTGAACAAAAAATATGCATGGGCCTCCAGGCTGCTTGATATTGGCTAATGGGGTGGTCACTGGTCAGTTTTGTGGGTTATCACCTCCGACATGTGGCTAATTTTACCTGTTAAAGTGAGGCATGACTCAGAAAAATAGAGATCGAAATAGCAAATTGTTTTTGAAGAAAAAAATCTTCAATTAATTTTTTTGTTCAACAAAACATAAGATGGTGTAAAGATGAAAGGTCTGTTATATATAACTATAGGTGAAAGAGCACACATAAACCCTTACCAAAAAAGGGTAGTAACAGTAAGGATATGATTGAAAATGAAACCTCCTATTGGAAAGTCTTAAGGGTGGTTATGGTGCAATGGACAAAAATAAGCTAATTTAGAGTTTAGGTTATGTGTTCTAATAGTGTTATTATTGTTAGATTTGGTCTTTAAAAAAAAAAAAAAACTATTTTCGGACCACCGCCCTCTAGAGTAGATATGTTGGAAAATAACGGTCCATATCCATGCATTCACAAAGAGGACGTGGAAGGTTGGCCTTGAATTTTGGGGTTCACTGTGGCCATGTATTGCATTTCCTCCTCTCTGTATTATATCATTTTCATATCTTTCTATCTTCACTTTAGCCCTTCGATTATATACCCTCTCTCACAATTATTATTAAATTTGCAGTAATTTAACGATTATAATTTATAAAAAAAATTTTTTTAAATAATTTGAAATATGCACATCATTCAAAAATATGGACACTAAAAAATATCGTTTTTCTTAATATTTTTATTTTTGAAAAATTAATACACTCTTAAAAAAAGTAAATTAACAAAAATAAAAAATGCAGGAAATAATTACTCAATTTACAAAAGAAATTCTGTGCAAAAAGCTTGTAGTAGATGGGTTCTGTAGCTATCAATATCACAATTAGTTCTCATTTATCAGAGAAATTTCTCAAAGAAATTATATAACAGTTTAAAAAAAAATGATAGGTTATTTTAATTTGTGGTGCGGTGGTGGCGGTAATCAAAAGCCAATTGTCGAGAAAGTGGTGGTGATGATAGAGGTGCGGGTGCCTATCCATTCTGTTGATAATGGATTGGAGATGTCGAAAGTGGTAATGGCAATGAAAAATGAAAAATGGGGTTCTTAAAGTAGGGTGGTACTGGTGATGATGGACATACAGTAGATCACAACGTCCTGATTCAAACAAAATTAATGCCTCAATTTTGCTTTTTTGGCTTGCAATAATTCTACAGGAAGTGAGGCAAATGCAAGGACTGGAAGTGGTTCTCCTCCCATCGAAACAATAGGGCTCACAGTTTTCATGCCACTCACTCACACACAAACGTATATATAGCAGTCGACACGTCCTTGATACCTGAAGCATTCAAGAAAAAATCCAATTCAATGGCAGTGAACTGGTTCTGTCATTGGCCCCATATGAAGAGCACTGCCCGATTAAAGGCCTGCAAGTCTTTCTACCATGACAGGTAACAACCAGCCAAACCTACAACACAGAACATCACTTGGCTATATGACTTATGGTTGTAAGCTTTTTCACAGTCACTTCTTGATTAATTCATATGGCCTCAAATTCAAATTTAACCAAATGCAATATAAAAAAATTGACAAAAGTGTAACCCGTCAATTATTTATATTTTTTACCAAATAAATAATTAATTAATTATAAATTAGGGAAAATAGTAACAAAATTTACTGTATATATAGAACATTCCAGACAGTTGCTAACTGAAAAGTTCATATACCACACTTATATACCACCTCCAAATTGATAACTTCCCAATGTTCCATCAATTATATATTGAACACTTCCAAGTCCAACAATGTAGATTAGAATTAAGAAAAAAAAAAAAGGTTCATTTTGTGGTACGGTGAATGCATGAAATCTTGGGAATAGCCTTGTGGGCTAGCTTGCAACAAGAACTCAAGCAGCATCCAGCAACCTCACACTTTAGAACCCAAATATATCAGCTCCTGTTCAATAGAGGTCGAAATCAACAAAAATTTTGGACCTGAAATCTTCTGTTCTTCAGAAGCCCAAATAGAATCTAGTAATGAGAGAGCTAAAAACAAAAAAGTCATACATGCATTGAAAAATGGCGTCGCCCGGACTCGAACCGGAGACCTTCAGTGTGTTAGACTGACGTGATAACCAACTACACCACGACACCATTGTTATTGAAATAAACAAAACAAAACAAAAATATAAAATCAAAGCTGTAAACGTTCGAGATTCATTAGAGCAGAACTGCAAAAGTAGTCGGGCATTGAAGCTGATTGTTGTTGAAGTGATAAGAGGCAAATGATGGCGAGCACGAATTCAGTTGCTGTTTCTCTTCTGATTGCAAATGAGAGTCCTAAAATATCTTCAGCTGCCACCCACTTCTCTTTGCGCTTCAAAAACAGCCATTTCCTCTCTTCCCCAATGCTATCTCAAGCTACCCGTTTCACTTACCCTTCTCTTTTCCACAAAAGATGCAATCTTTGCTCTTTTTATGCACTAAAGAAGAAACCCAGAAATGGCAGCACTGCTTTAATTGTTTCGAGTGACCTGGAGGATGAAGACGATGATGAACATGAGGCTTTTAATGATGATTTCGTCGATGATGATGATGATGAAGATGGAGGATTGTTTTTGCCGTTTGATAAAATGCAAAAATGGATGGAGAACAAGCCACGTGGGTTCGGTGAAGGGAAGGTGTATGATACTTCCATTGAAGATAAGCTGCTTGAAGAAATTGAACAGACCAGAAAGGCTCAAGCTGCTAATTTAGATAATCTTAAAAATAAACCTACCAATTCTCCTTCCAAAAAAGACCACAAAAACAATAAAGGTCCGTTCTTTTTTTCCCCTCTTCTATTGAAGATTCTTTGATAATATGCTGTGTGTATTTCTCTATGTGAACTTCAATTTCAGTATGCTCCATTTGTATTGAATTCGTGCAGTTCCTGAAGTTGTAACAAGCGGCATTCGTGTGCGTGTTTTTAACCTTCCAAAGAAAAAGAACATTCATAGAGATTTGCAGTCAGCATTTAAGGAAGTCACTGCTGTTATTAATATAATCCCAGCTGTTTCCGGAAATAAGAAGACTAAGGACCCTATTTGCAAGGGTTTTGCTTTTGTTGATTTCAAATCTGAGGAGGATGCTCACAGGTACATTTGCTTTCACAGTATATATAACTGAAATATCGGCTAGTTGCTGTTTCTTTCCTCTTCCCCCCCACCCAGGAACAAGACCTTGTTTCTGCAGCAAGATAATGGTTTCCTTTCGCTATCTTGACTCTAGTTGAAAAGTAGTAGTGATGATTTGTGAATAGTTTCATGTTGCTTTGAACATTAAGACAATGTGACATTGATGAGGTAGATGTCAATGTTATGCTGCGTGCCCAGTATGTGAGGGTAAACATTAAGCAACTGTGAACTAGACGAGATTGCTTGTGGAAAACTGATAGACAACCTCAGTTCCTTTTGCTTTTTGTAATGGCTATAAGCAAGTCGAGCTAAGTTTTTGATATACTCAGACCTGGCTCATTTATCAAATGAGCTTGATAATCAAATTAATAAAACCAAAAAAGCACTTGTTGGGTACTTTATGAATAACATGACTTCAGAAATTAGGCCCATCAACAAGTCTTCAGTTAAAGTATTCTAGTTGTAGTATTTGTCTCCAGTAAGCTCTTAATACAAGTGTTGATTAGCGTGTAAATGAACTTGAAGGAGCTGCACCGTGTCTGATTTAGCTCAGCTAGTTTTGTAAATCATCCAGATTTTCTAGGAATTACTCATTAATATAAGCAAAAGGACTCCAACAAGCTTCTTATGTGCTGATTATTCAAGTTGTTCTCAAACTTCTTGGTTAGCATTCCAGTTTCTTATCAGTGGAGAACATTGAAGAAGATGGGAGAGGTTTATAATGGACAGAAAGGAAAGTTCAGTCCTGTCTATGGAAAATTGAAAAACTTTTTGTGCCTTCATTGAGGTTTATCAAATATCATTCAGTGAATTTGATGATATGAATAAGTTAATAGCAACAAATTGTGTTAAAGCTTTTGTGTCTAAAGGTTGAATATGCCATCAGTCAACATATAAAATTTTCATGAACCATCTGCAATCTGATTCCTATATGGATAATTGCTATATCAGGATATTTTGTCCCATTGACTTAGGTAATTTGATTATAGAGATTCAGAATTATTTGCATGCACTTCTTTGAACTGTATTTCTTCCATGGCAGGTTTGTTCAGGAATTTTCCGGACAAAGTGTAGCATTTGGTAGGATGGAAAAGCGGATAAAATGCACCATGGCAAATTCGCCTTCCAACTCTTCTGATAATGAATCAGCTGGCAGCTTCTCCTCTGGTTTGGACTTGACAGTTCCTGCTCTGGAAGAAGATATGAATGCTAATTTCACTATAGAGGATTCATCCGTGGAAGAAACTTCATCTGATGTAGCTGATTTTATGGATGAATTCAGAAAAGAAAAATTACAAGATGTTACTGATAATCTGGAATCTTTCAGCATATCAGAGCTGGATGATGATAATGATGATAGCATGGAACCAATGATAAAACCTGCGACTAGTTCATTTTCCCAGAAGAAAACAGATAAACACCGGGCTATTAAGAAAAAGATTACTGTGCAAGGTGGAGGAAAGAAAATTCCCAAGTTGGAAATCCCGGCATTTTCTGAGAGGTGACTTCCTGCATTAATCAATCTAGTAGGTATTACTTCCTTTTTACATATATGGTTCTTACATTTAAACAAGCATTGTTAATTCTGATGCAGATTAAAGACCAAGGAGAAGGCTGTGTTGACGGATGTATTCAGTAAATACAGTAAATACGGAGCACAATCTGCTCCAACTTCAGTTCAAGAGGGTTAATCCTGTAGCACACACTTCAATTGTTTGAGACATTAGAGTAGCACCTGAAGGGAATAGAAATGCAAAGAATGTAATGTCAAAGTTAGTCTTGTCCAAAGGGGGGGAAAAAGGACAATTACATTATGGGCAACATATGTTACATTGGTCTAATTGTTGTAATCTCCAGTTTCAGAAGTCCTAACAATTGCTGCTTTGTCTAGCTTGTTTCAAGTTCAACTTTGTATCAGATAAATATTCATCATCAAGTTATAATCTCATACACAAAATATGCACTCTAATCATTGTCCTTAAATAAATCAAACCTAATTATAATTGGACTAAAAATAATCTTAAAAAAAGATGAATTTACTAGTAGGCCTCTGTAGCTTCTGTCAAAAAAAAGAAAAAGAAAAAGTAGGACCTCTGTAGCAGGCCCAGTCCCTGATAAAGTGGGTCTGTGTTCACAAGAAATACACTAAAGCCCGAGCCTTTAGCTGAAACCCACCCGAGATCCATAGCTCAGGCGCACAAGTTTTCCCTTTTCCGGCGTAAATTACAACAGAGAAGAAAAGGGGAATGAACTGCTTATCGCGGGTATCATCATACACGGCGGCTATTTTTGGGAGAGGAAGCAATTTTATTACTTCAAAGAAGAGCATTTCGCATCAATGTTATTGTTATTCTTCTACTCCTCTGTGGAACAGAAGCTTTGAGCCTGCGACTGCTGCCAGAGCTCTTAAATCAGCCAATGTGAATAAATTGGAAATTGTGTTAAAGATTCCAAGTCTGCTTCTTCGCGTTCAGTGTTACTCTACTACAAAAGCCAGTGCAAAAGTCTCTCGTAAGAAGAAAAAATTGGATCCTGCTTCTGAGAAGAAAAAATTGGATCCTGCTTCTGAGAAATCGTGGGCAGCAGCAGCAGCCGCAGTTGCTATGGAGAAAGAGATGGCCAAAGAGAAAGATGCATTTTTTGTTGTGAGGAAAGGTGATGTTGTTGGTGTTTATAAGAGTTTGATTGATTGCCAAGCTCAAGTTGGTTCTTCGGTAAATTCTTTATTCATTTCTCTGCTTGAATTCAGTTTTGGGAAGTGTATGAAACATGCAAGAATTAAATTTTGTATTTTGGTTTTGTTAGGTGTGTGATCCTCCTGTCAGTGTTTACAAAGGGTACTCTTTACCTAAGGACACCGAGGACTATCTTGTATCGCGTGGTCTCCAGAATGCTTTGTATACCATCAGAGCTGAAGATTTAAGAGAGGACCTTTTTGGCACACTTGTTCCCTGTCCTTTTCAGGTATGCTAACTGCATTATCCCATACTGTGATTGCAAAAAAAAGTTTTCTCACTGTTAGCTATTTCTTGTGTTCATTTGATTTTGTAGCAGGAAATCATCATCTTTATTATATATCCATTTGATGTGAACTTTAACAACGTAAATGATTCCAATTTGATAGTTGGGCAGCATCCCTTCGGGTAAATTGAAGAATCATTGCCTGTGAAATTTAACTCTTTATAAGGGGATGCAAACTAATTATATGGAAGTATCAGATTCCTATTAATGGCTAGGTTCTTCATTAGCCAAGTGCAATTCTTTGTTTGCGAGAAGTCTTTACATGCTCTTTTGTTTGTCCATGGTACTTGAGGAAATTTCTTAACAGTTTCCTGTGTAATTGGTTCTTAAAATTAGTTTATTATTGCAGCAACCTGCTTCTTCTAAAGGAGAAACACCTGCGCTGGATACAACAAAAAAAAGATCACAGGAACTTCTAGGATTGCAGACTGGGGTAAGTTTGGAGCCTTGTCTCGCTTTCAATTGTAGAATTATCGCACAGGAAAAGAACTAACAGTGAAAGTGCACTGAGGTGGAATGTGAATACACGTTATGCCTTATGCAATTCTTTTTTCACAGTAAACACCCTGAACTGTTCATCTCTCCTCCTTATCTGCTGTCTATCTGTCTGTGTCTCTCTCCCTTTGTCTGTGTATTTGTAGAAATATTGTCTTTAGCGTATAAGGCTTTTAAGGAAGGGCTATTAAACTTCAACGAAAGTAAATTATGCTGTTCTTTGTGGATTAGATAAGTTGTGTTAGCAGATTCTATTTGCAAGAGGATGCGTTTTTTGTTGGCCTTTGTATTTATTGTGCATTTCTTAGATGCATGTTTATTGCAATGCAGGAATCAGATGGATCAATGTCTGGTTTAACTGATCCTTTGAGAAAGCATGCCAAGTTGGATAATCAAATTGAGGCTCAGGTATTATGTTATGATTATGAAAGTGCATGTTTTATTGATTCTGGACTGAATTCAAATATATTTTTATCATATGGGTGAAACATTTTTTTGTAACTTGGCACTTTAAACAATGAAAGAGGCCCTAGCATTGGGTTATAAATGCTATACACGACAAACTTGATATTTTATCTACAGGACTCTTGTGTTCTCGAGTTTGATGGCGCTTCAAAAGGAAATCCTGGACCAGCTGGAGCAGGGGCTTTATTACGGACTATTGATGGACGTATTGTATGGCATTTTGCCTTTTTCCAGATCCCCTTGTCTTTAATTAGTATTTCCATCTTTCTAAACCTCCATCTCTTGTAGATCTGCAGATTGCGAGAAGGATTGGGTAAAGTAACAAACAATGTGGCTGAATATAGAGCAATGATCTTAGGATTGAGATATGCTCTTGAAAAGGGTTATACAAAAATCCATGTCAAAGGTGACTCCAAACTTGTATGCCTTCAGGTTGGTTAGTAGTATCTGTTTACTATTGAAATAGCATTCGGTTTTACTTGTGACCAGTTGTGAGTAATTTGTGAAATTCAGCATTCGTATTTCTTCTTCTTCTTTTCCCCGTGTGTTTTGGTGTGGTGATGGTGAAGATGGGGTTGGGGTTGGACGGAGACACCGAGACTGTATAGTTTTTAAGCTCAATTCTATTTTTTTTTTTAAATTTGCAAAAAAAAAATAGAGCCAGCATTCCACCTTAGATTTGTGGGGAAAGTGTCTGGGATACGATGAAATTACTTTTTCTTTCTGGCGTGGAAAACTACCTTTCTCTGTAATCTCATGGTTCGTTCAATCCATGGATGAGCTCTTCAGTTTATATTGTATTTGCTTTCATTGTTGATGGTGATTACTCTATCATAGATAAACCTGGATGTATTTTGCTCTCTCTTACGTGGCAAGTGTGGAACAGATTCAAGGTTTATGGAGGGTCAGACATGAAGAAATGGCCATTCTGTATGAGCAGGCCAAGCAGCTGAAGGACAAGTTTGTTTCTTTTCAGATCAACCATGTTCTAAGGGTACGTACTGTTTGATAATTGGTTCTTTTGGTGATCAGTGTCTGATATCTTGTGCTCGTAAAACATGCTTCTTTTTGCTAATCTGAAAGTTCACTGTCACATTTTCTTTCTCTTTCAAGGACAGATTGTAATGTCACAAGTTCTTTAGGAACAGCAAAATTTATTAGATATCTGATCATTCCTCTGATTGAGTCTTCCAGTTTTTAAGTGATTGCTCTCATCATATGCATTTGGATGTCTTCAGCAACAGCTTATAGCTAAAAAGATAGAAGAGGCATCTGACCATCTTAACATGAACTGTATTCTACTGTGAACTTGAGCATTCTGAGCTAGTTCTTTTACTTTCATGTTCAATGCATTTCACAATTATGAACTCAATTATTATACTACCTACTGCACCATCAAGTCTCATTCTGATGGTGGGATTGTGTACAGTCATTCTGTCCACTTACACTGCAAATGTCTATTCATAGTTTGCAGCCTACACATCATTTACTTGCAAAGCTTAAGCTTCAATAAGCTAGTGTTACTTATCTAAGGATGCAACTTCACTTGGTGGGACTAACATACAAACCACCTGACCTACATTTTGGAAGCTATATTTTGTAAGAGATGTACATCCACTTTGAACATCCTCTTATGTTAGTTTACTTGAAGCAAATTGTTAAAGTATAGATCTAACATCTGAGTCCAAACAAAACTAAGGTTTTAAGATCTTGTGTTATTAGTGCTGCCCGTTCTCTTATTGTGAGCTATTACCAAGAGATGAGAAACATAAAGACTTGCTGCTGCTAGTAATAGAGGTTGAATGTGAACGAAAGCGTGTGTGATTCACTGCTGCTGCTTCTTTTCCTTTGTTGGCTTGTTCTAGTACCCTGACCTGATGTTATATGCCTGTTACAGGAATTTAATTCCGAGGCTGATGCCCAGGCGAACTTGGCCGTTGCACTTGCTGGTGAGATAGCCAGTTGTGCATATTAAAGTTGTTTAATTATTAATCATTCAGTATTTTATATGATCCTTTTGGTGTAGATGGGCAAGTTCAAGAGGTGTGTGAATAGTAGTAATTCACAATGATTGGGACTACATGGTGGTTTTTCATCCAACCCATATTTTTGGGGCAAAAAAATTTTGCCTAGGCGATTAAATTTTTTCCTAGTTGCACTCGGAAGCAGAAGACATCGCAGTAGGACTTTATCCCGACACAGGCCTCTGTTCTTTCTAAGTATACGCACCCTGGATGATTTTGTCAACAGCAGACATGCAGCTCAAATTCAATTTTGTTCTTACTTCCTGAAATAGGCATAAATTCAATAAGCTTGCCTGGTGCTTCTGGAACTTATTATTCTTTCCTCATTATATTACTGCTGCACAGTTCACTTCAAAGTATGTATATACTATATATACTACCACTTGAAACAGTTGGTGATCAGATTCTGCATTGCAAATCCACATTGGCTGTGAGATTATATTTTATCAGATTTATGATCATTGCTGTTGCAACTGAATCATGTACCATGTGACCATCCAAAACAATGTAGAATTTTCTAGGCTATGCTATACAAGCAACTAGCTCAAAAGTGATTTCAAGATCAAAACTTTATCAAATGGGATTGCATGGTCTGATCTGTTGACATTTGACAAAAGGGTTACAGGCCGACGATTGAATAGTCCAGAAATTAATATCTCAAGGGAGGGTTGGATTTACCTGCTTTCTCTACTTCTCTTTAAAAAAAAAAGTTATTAATATTTATAGATTATTTTTAAAAAAATTGAAAAGTAAAATATTTAACCGACTCGGACTTGGCCGCCAAGGAATGTACTGTACTACTGATCATTGGCTCTTTGGAGTCGAGACTATGGCGAAAATTCCATTTCTATCGGACTAAGAAAAGAAGCAAGCATCAAAATGCTGATGACAACGATTCGAAACTTGACTGCCACCACATTTAAGCCGAAAACATCTCCATTTTTGTCTTCTTTTTCATTCGAATTTCGTCGCCGTCGATTGTTTTCTTCATCAACTGACGTTGTTTCGGATACTGCAACTGATGTCGCTGTAGAAGGCGATGATGATCTGCTGTACCCAGAAGCATCCACCATCCTGAAACCTGCTACAGAACCCACTCTCCTCCAGCCACGTGTCGTCGTCTACGACGGGGTCTGCCATCTCTGCCACCGAGGTTAATCTGATCTCTCTCTGTGTTTCATTATCTGGGTTTCTTAAATATTGAGTAAAAATTTGATATTATTTGTGTGTAATCGTATTGATCCTAAAGTGGTATTCTTTATGGTCACACCACTTCCAATTATACAGGGGTGAAGTGGGTGATCAAAGCAGACAAATATAGAAAGATCAAGTTCTGTTGCCTCCAATCTAAGGCGGCTGAGCCATACTTGAGATTGTGTGGTCTTGACAGAGAGGATGTGCTCCGCCGCTTTCTCTTTATTGAAGGTCCTGATTCATATCACCAAGCATCCACAGGTTAGTTTGTTAGCGACATAACTCATTTGTACATTATGTGTTTTTGTTTGTTCTTTTTAAACAATTGTCTTTGGTTTGGCTGTTGTTGGAGATAACTCTCATATACGTTCATCAGTTTGTGCTCTGAACATTTCCCATTTTACTAAAGAACTCATTTGCGGAGAATCCTTTGTGTTGGAGATAATGTACATTATGTGTTTTTGTTTGTTCTTTTTAAACAATTGTCTTTTGTTTGGCTGTTGTTGGAGATAACTCCCATATACGTTCATCAGTTTGTTGCTCTGAACATTTCCCATTTTACTGAAGAACTCATTTGCAGAGAATCCAGTGTGTTTTTGGATTAGTTAAGTTCACTCCCATATACGCTCATCAGAGTAGTTGGAATATCCATGTCCAGGCTAACTCCAATTTGGTAAGATGTTCTAGTTGGCTAACCCGTTTGATAGTTGAAACCAGCACAGATTGTCTCATTGACCTATATTTGCATTCGCAATGTTGCTTCTGTTCTTTAGCTGTATTTGTACTTTAGTGAAAACATAAGCCATATTTGCTTATTTGTGGATTATTATTCCAACTCTATGTATTCCTTCGTTAGAAGGTTAATGCTTTAATTTTGTTTTTCCTCTTTCTCCTCTTGGAAATTCTGTGCCGCGTGCAATTATTGCTGGGCAGATTTCTTTGGTTGGTATGCAGGAGACTGCATGGGAAATGAGTTTTATAGAAGGGTGCTTTAAAATTCAAAGCCTTGCTAGTTCTAGTTAGCCGTCATAATTTTTCTGTAACAGTGGATAAATACATCGATGTTGTTAAACTCTGCATGAGATATGCTATGGAGTTTTAGATCCTGGAGACTATTTGTTTTCTTGAGACCATTAAACCTATCTATTGAATATTTGTAACTTTGTACTGTAACTGCTAGAAAGTGTTGGGTGACTTTCTTGTAGCAGTGAGTTAGCCTCATACTATAAAGTTCCAATGGCCTTTCATTTTTCGCTTATTGATCATCTCCATTGATTCAGCACTTTCTAGTTTCAACTTCCTTAAATGTCTTCCTATATATATATAATTTTTTCTTTTATATTTTTATAATATAATTTATTTGGTTAATAAAATTTTAAGTGCTTAAATTATAAAATAGCTTTTTATTTTATGGTTGAATTTCATGAGATTGAAAAATATTATATATATATATATATATATATATAGTTGGACTAATTTTCCTCCTGTGGTTTGTGCAGCTGCTCTGAAAGTACTTTCATACTTGCCTCTGCCATACTCTGCTTTGAGCACCCTCTTGATAATTCCGACTCCCCTCAGGGATGCAGTCTATGACTATGTCGCAAAACGACGCTACAACTGGTTTGGAAAGGCCAATGATTGCTTGGTTTTGAGGGATAAAGAGTTACTTGAACGATTTATAGACAGGGATGAGATGATGGGTGGGAGTTAAGATCATATAATTGTAGTCATAGGAATTGCTTGAAGTTGTACACTTCAGTCTACACCTAGTGAAACCTACAAACATCTTATGGCATTTCGTTTTTTAATTAGTGACTGATTCAACACAATCAAAACATGCAATTGCATTTCGTTTTTTAATTAGTGACTGATCTAACACAATCAAGCATACAAATGCATTTCGATTTTGAATTGGTGATTGATTATGCAAAATGACAACATGTAATAGCTTAAAATATACATCATCTGCATATTTTAAACTCGTAACAGGGAAATAACCATTCGGATTCGGGCTGTTGGGCTCACCGGTATCGGGTAACCCTTAAAAAAATGGCGTATGTCGCTATCTGCGGCGGACTCACGGCATTCTTAGTAAAAGGCGAGAGAATAGTTCGCTCTGTGTTTACCGCGAGGCTGCGTGGTTTGTTGAGAGGCATTTGAGTCTCATTTATGCTTGCTCTCATTCCTTTTCTTTTCTTTCTCACACGATGTGGGATCTCAGCTGTGAACAGAAACTCTCCTGGTCCAAACATTACGGTTTTGTTCTTTTGGGCCTATTGATTGTGGGAACTTTTTCTTTTTTTCTGTTTTTATTTATCAATTTTACTACGCACCCTCATATTCCTATTTCAGAAACTTTATAAACTCTGTTTTTATTAACCAATTTTACTGAGTCTTATAAAAATTGTCTGTTCCTTTGTTGATTAAAGTCTGACTGGCATCAATTGAAAATTTTGCAGATGCCGCTAATTTTAGAAAAATTGGGTCTGTTCCGAAGTTGCCTATTCGTAGTGGCATATATATATTTAGCACCAGTTACACAGCTGGCTTGAAGACTTTCCGTAAAAATTTTAACTATTTGTCGGGGCTCTCATGGGAGAGCGCCCTCCAAAAATAGGCGTATGCCGCTATCTGCGGCGAGCACACGGTATTCTTTAGTAAAAGGCGAAAGAATAGTTCGCTTTGTGCTCAACGCGCGGCTGCGTGAGTTTTTTGATTGGGCTCGGCTATCTTATGTAGCACCTCTTCTGCCTTGTCTTCGTTCTCCTTAGCAATGTGGGACTTACGCTGCGTCTCACGTTATTTGTTCTTCAGCATGCCAAAAGCTTATGAAACTCTTCCACCTTCATCGAAATGTCTGAAACATTAGACCCGCACATTTTGAGCTTGAGCTTTGACTCTATTTAATCTTATTTCCGATCAAGTTATAATCAATTATATACATCGTTTTCATCAATTCAACTTGACTGTCGCAAGACCTATATTTTGTCAGCCAAAATCGGAAAAAACTGAGCTAGGTGAAGCAAGAAGTTAAGATGTTACTATATATGAAGATAAGGAAAAGACTTGATGCTGCAGCTATATTTCTATTAACTTGAAGTCAACTCTGTTTTAGCGTAAAAATCTATAGAAAGCTTTAATTCCCATAACATTTTCAACTCAGTCAGGATGGGCCTCAATTTGAAAACACAGGAATGACACACTGTTACATATGTGATCGTTTCATGGATGCTCCCCAAGCAGCTTGGGCAAATGCTAGGACAGAAAGCAGCAGGACATATTTCATATTTGAAGGTGAGAAAAAATACCAATAACAACGATGATATCCCAATGGAATGAGCATTGACATGGAAGAGAAACTGGGACAATTTTTAGAACCTTTCAATTGTCAAAATTGAATCACTCGACATAGCTGCTTCTGAATGCTAATCAAAGGCTTGATACATGGGATTATATGTATATCATATAATCTCATGAATCATGCAATACAGATATACAACCCTCTTCACAATTATCTCTACCACAGAAATGTCCTCAAATTTCATTTTCTTTGAAATAACTATGATTTTTCACTTCCTTCCAGCATGCACGAACAGAATCAAACTGCTTGATGGGCTTGTCCAATCGACATTATAACAATCAAAACAGAATCTACTGCTGAATTGAAGACTAAGAAGTTGTTCTGTCAGTTACTGTCGCCTCCAGTCCACTCTTTCCAATCCTTGTCAACATGATTTTGAGCCCATTTTACTGCTGCGCGTGCAGCTTGTGGTCCTCCAGGCAAACCTCGTTCATTTATGGTATCAGCCATGTCAATGAAAGGCATGACTAAGAGTGTTCCAGGACCCCCATATTCAGAGTGCAAGAATGTACTGAATATCTGTGAAATAATAAGAGGCAAAAAGATTCAGTGCCTGTGTATGCCTATATGCATCTACAACAACTGTGTCCAGCAAATAGAAACCTCACAAGGCCAGTTAAGTGAATTAGCAACAGCTAGCATCTCAATAATTACTTAATGCACATAATTAAGAGTCCATCTCATAGTTTTTCAGGTAGTTTTTAGGTAATCCAGCTTCTCTGGGTTTTCAAACTTTCATAATATAGTGTGATAACGTTTCCACTTTTTAGCATTTTTTCCTAGCACAACTAAGTAAAAACCATCATTGACTGGATTACAAGAGGCAGTTAAAAGCCACATACAAATTTTATAAGCAAGATTAATCTCTCCTCTTTTTTGCTTCTTGATATTTTATTTTTTCGCATGATGCTAACAGTTAGAGAGACCACATAAGAATTTGGTTTCAACAACCAAAACTCATAATTCATGATTCAATTGTAATAGTTATGGCAGCAGAATGGTGGTAAACACACTATCATCCCATCAGTTCCTCAATTTCCACAAGTGAAACTTGTTGCTTGTAAGTTGTTTCAATGTTTCTAATTACACCATTTCAAAGCAACCAAGATAACTAACTGTTCAGGCAAGGATAAAGCGATATCATTTCAAAGAGGCTCTTGAAAGCATCCTTGCTCAAGAGGGTGCTACTGAAACAAGATTTAGGCCTTAATCGGTCATGCCATGATGCCAGCAATGTATATGCAATTTACCTGTCCAATTATCAAAAATGGTTGCTAATTACAGACTGTTATTCAGATTTTATGCCACACTAGTGGTTGAAACTGTATCAATTTTATGCATGCCAGCAAACCAAGTAACGAACAAACTTACATAGCAGTACAGCTTGTACAACTATTCACAACAAGGTAGAAGCTTTTACCATTTTACTGAGGCTAAATGACGATAAAAAGCCAGAGAGTAACAAGTCTATACAAATTATGTGCTTATGTGTGTAATCGTTAATCAAAAAACATAAAACTTCACCGAAAGGCTGCACAGGTAAAAAAAACAAAAAGGAGGGAGAGGGGAATTTAAACACCTCAGTACAGATTCCGACAACCTCTTCAACTGAATCTCCAAAAACATCTTTCTTAGAAAGCTTCGTATGAAGATGGGTTCTAAATTTCTCTATCTCCTGAACCAAATAGAGAAATAACAAAAGAAAAAAAAAAGGCTTTTACTGTTAACCAAGAAGGGATATTTCAAGGCTATATCGAAATGCAAAAGAAAAGCAAAGAAAAACTTACAGCCTCAGCAAATTCAGGAATTGGGTCTGGGAATTTGTACTCAGCTCTACAAATATGGTTCTGTCCCTTCTTCTTCTTGGTGATTGAAGGGTTCAAATAACAGTGCCTCAGTTCGATATTAGTTAAGCTAGCTGGTACTGAGAAACCTGAACCCACAACAAGTGGAGTAATAGTGGAAGAAGAGGATGAAGATGATGATGAGGTGTAAAAAGATGAAAGAAATGAGCGAGAGGAAGAAGAAGAGAAATAAGGGTCAAATGTTGCATAAGCAAGAGCTTTACTCCAAGACGCCATTTTTCTTCTCTTCTGTATTTTCTTATCTGTGCGAGTCTCCGTACTTTTGCTTGCAAGATGTTACTTTGAACAAGGAAAAGGATAAATGCAGCGGCAAGGGACGCTACGAGATGACATATTTACCATATTGCCCTCAGCTTATGAATTAGATTATTAAAAAATTATAAAAGGATAAATCTCAACGTTACTGTTCATATTACCCTTTGAAAAATGACGTTGTTATTTACCATAGAAATTATGCATCTCTCTCGTTATTTACATTTTTTTTAAAAAAAACAACTTCATTTTACAATAATTGAGTTCAAACGAGGCAATAATGATGGGTTTTTTTTTTCTTGAAAATCCAAATCAATTTCACCATCTCTCCGAATTTAGCTTTTAACCCTCTAAACATTATCGTATTCATATATTTTATTAAAGAAAAATACTAGGTTATAGTTTCGATGGATTATACACATATAACATTTAGAATTTTTCTTTGGTCAATGGCCATATAATGTTCATTTGATCAAGAATTAGGTAAGTTAGACCTACATAAATTCCAACTTGGATGTCTTATTTTTAGCTACTTTTTTTTTTTTGGAAAATTATTTTTAGCTACTAAACCAAGATAAGTGTAAGATATATATACATTAATTTGTAAGCTACAAAGGATGCATAACTTGGAACAACAGCAGAAGGTAGGGGAGCCAGTCTTGGAACATTCGATGATAAAAAAACCAGCAAAAAATGCACCATGTCTCCGACAAAATGACCTAGCTTTCCCATAATGACAAGATTCTAGCCGTGTTGGCTCCTCGAACTGGAGGTGTTAATATATGTTATGTACATTAATCTCACTCAAAATGAATGCATTTCAGAGGTTCCTTTCATGAGGTTCAAACCAAGGGAACCCCAAGAAATCAAACACCTCTTTTTCTGTGTCAAACCTCAAGCTTGCAGTAGCCCTTGCACCCTGCAACGGAATTGAAATTTCTAAGATAAGCATGAAAAAAACCCAAGCGCACAAGAAGGTAAAATGTCAGCCTCATTAGTCATTACCCGTTTGCCACCTGAAGCATGAGTAGCTGGAAATAGCCCAGTATCATCAAGCCGGAATCCTTTGGATTCTGCTAACAGTCTCAACCTGCGTTTAAAATTTCAAGAAAGGCTTAGATAATTAATCGGGGAACAAGAAACAAAAAGTTAAAAAGTGTTGTTCTGTCTCTCTCAATGCTCAACCACAATAAAGTTAATTTTGTAGTCTCTTAAAGTACAATAATTTCTCAATTGCACGCATGGTCATTTGGAAATAGAAAAAACTAATAACAATAGTTAGATATCCCACTTCAATTCAACCATCATCAGATATGATGTATGAAAAGATAAACAAAGAAACTTTTGTATGATGACAAAAAAAAAAAAAAATCCTTTCTTCCTTCTTCCCACCCCACAAGAAGTTATACAGTGGTCCAAGACCACCACCTCATCATGTCTAGTTGGAAAGCCAATCCAATAATTGTTGAACAACTAATTAAAAGGAAAGAATCTAACAACTTAAAAGGAAATGAGTGAACCCGTCATGCCATGATTTAAGAAAATCATATATTATAATTAATTTATTTATTTAGTACTTTCCTACTTGTTTTAATATAGTTGGTTTGACCTTCCAACTAAGCAATAATTCAGGACCATTATACAATTTCTCCCTCCCCACCCTTAGGATGCCTGATTGAAGTTCCAAAGTCAAACATACCTTCTATTTAGTACATCATTCCCAGTCCATGCTATCAAACCAAATGCATGTATGTCCCTTGGATATACCTAAATAGTGGAATACAAAAATAGCCAAGTTAATTACTTGCCATCTGTAGCTTTTAATCTAATGGCAATAGTGATAGAATTCACAAACGACCATGAAAATCAGACCAAAACCAAAATAAGACGTGAAGAAAAGAACAATAACAGTAGAGAGGACAACTGAGCAATAAGTAGATCATCATAGGATTTCCAACACCTATGCACGAACAGGGGTGGGTTCAAGAAAAAGATAAACTGACTCTTAAAATTAATTTCAAGAGTGGTGGGGGAATTCCTTTATAAAATAAAGAAAAATCTTTTGGAACAAAAATAATGATAAAAAATTAACTATCAAATTTACCTTGAAATCTATGCGGTGTCGCAGTTCTCGTCCAGGATATGTACAAAGACCAAAATATGTGTCAACACCAGAATCAGTGCCCTGTGAACATTTACAAGGTAGCACATATAAAAAGCCAAAGCATAAATACAAACCTGTAAGAATCTACATTCAGCAGGTAGCGAAAGAATTGAGATTAAAAAAAAAAAAAAAAACGCAAAAGCTCATCAAGTGGATCAAAATAATTTAAACTAAGAGTTCTATTCAACTGGTTATTAAGAAGCTGAAGAAAAAAGATAAGAAAAGAAACATGAAATGCGTATTCACCGTCTGTGGCTCCCAACACAACAAATTAACAGTTCTTGGTGTTTTATGTTATTATTTAATTTCCCCCTTTTGCTTTCTCTTGGTAATCTCAGTTACATGAGAGGAAAAATATTCCATTGCAATGTTTAGTGTGGACTGTTAAGATATGCAGTGAACTAAATTGATATGTGTGTAACCAAATTCTCAATGACTGCATATAAATTCAGATGGCCTGAATTTGGTGGCACTTGAAAATTCAATTGGTTGGTATGTCTCTAACAGCTAAGTGAATAGACAAATCCACATCTTAGGAAAGATCAATCAAATGATTCATGCAATGATGCTCTTAAGGATCAATTGAGCAAAATCCTTGTTATATTATGCTAGCGAATTTGGAAATTTAGAACTAATAAGAGATAAGCATACAGTAGAAAAAATACCTCCTCACTGTGAATACTAAATACCAAATCCTCTCTTAAGAACTTCATATCCTTCAAGTGCTTCACAAACTTTGGTAACAAACCTTTGTGACTGGAAATGCCACGTGAAGTTAGCCAAACTTAAAACATTGATTGAGCACTTGAAAGTGAAAAGCCAACATCCATAATCAAAAAACACTCACGAAAGTTTTTAAAGTGTTGTTCATAGGATCAAAAATTATAAAGTGCCTTCTAATATTCAAACTTCCCTACATAGGGTTAAACCTTATAATAACTTGAAGAATCAGTAAGGTCCCTGAAAATGTGTTCTTTACCTAAGCCTTAACTAGCAAGACCCAAGGGCCAATACATAAATTAAAATTAATGACATGTAAATTACATCCATATTGATTGATGATGCTTGAAAACCACTTCATCATTCTCACAGGTTTGCTACAATCAAGACCCTGACATTTTCCTTACTATTGCACAAATTTAAGAAATACTGACAAGCAGAATAGACTTCTACCTGATAACATTTTGGGTGTGTGAAGTAGTGAAGGGCAACTGGGGTTTTTACCTTTTCCCATCAGGGTGAGTAATCACCACATCTAAATCCCCACAAGATGACCTTCCTCGTCTGTAAGATCCTCCACAAATGATTTCCACCTTCAAGATAGATACAAAGGTAATCAAAATAAAAACCAAATACACCTAATTGAATGTCAAAGTTATAGTGTCTTACCCCAGGCAATATTTCTTTACCAGTGTTCTGCAGAAGCTGTTCCATTTCTTGAACCTGAATATAAGAACTGATATCAAGTTTTCCAGGACAAGGAAACTCAAATGTGCAATTGACGAATTGTGAAGCCCAAAGGAAAAGCACAATGACTTAACCTCATTGCGTGGAATCCTTGTCTTAATATCATCAAAATATTTTAATCCTAACTTCTGTGCATTTGTTAATGAACTCTCATTCTTAAGATCATCTAGTGTACGGTATCCTTTCTCATACAATTTGAGGGCAGTGGCTGGACCAATACCCCAAACTTCCCCAAATAGACTAATTGTCCGTACCTGCAAATTGTTGAATAAAAAAGCTAAGTGTGAGAATAAATCTATTGCTACATCATTTGCCCACAAAAAGTGCACAAAAAATTAGCTGTAACCAACAGGTGAACTTTTGTGGAGTCATTATCTCAATTAAACACTAAAAAAGGTCACAGGAGCAACTTCTAGAATTCGAAAATCTAAGGAAGCTATCGCCATAGTAAGCATCGTGTCCTTGGAAAGCAAAAAATACATCCAACAAACAACACACAATTCAAAATTCTACAAATGTATGCATGCAATTTTAATTCATGTGTGTGTTTAGATATGTAAAAATGAGAGAGAATGAAGGTTCTAGTAAGTATACAATCCTCGTGGCAACACGCAACTAATGCACCTAGCAAAGCCAGAGTTCTGTGTGTCAGGCAAGTGCATGTCTTAATTGCCAGTAGATGTGCTAACGCTTGTACATGTATCGAAGAAAATCTATAAATTTGTTCACGCACACACAGGATGCATTTCATCCTGAATCCATGTCAGTGTAAAATATATCTGCAATAATGTGTGTAAAGACAGCCTATAAATAATATATACACAATCAGCCAGGTGGTGCAAGTAGCACAAACACAGATGTGTTTGTGCTCAATGTGAACAAATATCTGTAGGCATGTGTTTGTCATAAAAATATGCAGCATGGAATTGCAATCTCCCTGAAAACCTCCAAAATACCTTTTCATCTGTTTCAAAGTGCTCCAATTTGGACAATTTTCCAGTAGTCACTATCTCCTGTATCTGCAAGCACATTCCAAAGACAGCTGTAATTTTCCAAAAGAATCAGATGGGAAAGTGCACAATTTTATAACATAGGTAAACAATATTTAGATTAGATTCATCAATTAGAAAGTTTTGCATATAGTATTTCAAATCCATAGAATCAATTATAGCACTAGAAGGAGAATATTACGCTTTAATTAGAAAAGCATTAAGTATGGGAATGAGAAAAATCGAATCAAAAGAAAATGAAAATAGTTCAACAACTGCACTTCCCAGTGAAAATTGTTCACAAGAAGACCCAATTCTAGGAAAAAGATTCAGTCACTCTGCTCTATGCATTTACAATGAAGAAAGGAGTTAAGCAAGAAACCAGATGGCCTATTAAACTTTAATTAGCAAGTAAAACAGTCGATAGATGCAGCAACTTCATACTAAAGAAGCTCATTCACTCACATGATCCTTCAGCGACTTCCCTATCCCAGGCAGATCTTTAACCTGGTCTGCACTTTCAATTTTGAATGGTAACTTTTCAATAACTGGAATAGCTTTGTGATAGCTAAAAGACCTGCGATCATCACCCAGCGCTTTCCATTGAAAAGTAAACATATCACATTAGAACACTGGAACTTTAACATACAAAAACAACATAAACAGAGAAGCATATAAGTCTCACCCCTATATATGTTGATTAGTTTTCCAAATATTCCCGTAATATTCCTGTTTAGATCAGGCGGACAGTATGCTAAAGATGACTGCAACGCCAACATGACACAAGCTTATATTTTCATAAATCTGCCAAATTCACACATGCACACACACACACACACAAACACAAATGAAAGTACAGAATTTTGAAACAGTTATCTAACATATTAATTACTAACTCTTACATCCTTGCCTGGACTACTACTACTAGGAGTACTTGGACTAATACTTGCAGCAGAAGGGCTCAAGGTGAGGGCTGAACTGTCAGAATTTGCAGCCGAACTTTCCGGCGCCTTGTCTATAACTGCATTATTCTCTTCATGAGGTTTTGAATTTTTGACATCTTCACCAGAAGAAGACCTCATCTTTTTGGTATGAGGCGATGGTTCATCACTGCTGGAAGCATTTCCATTGGTTGATGCACTAACTAAAGCCTTGTTTGGAATACTTTTTTCTTCCAAAAAGACTTCCACATTGTATGTATCTTCACATACCTTTTCCCCTAATCTCAAGCTGTCCTCTAGCCACTGATAAACAAGCACTTTCTACAAATTGACATCGGTTTGTAGCAAATTAAACGATTTCAATAATAAATTAAACAATTAATTAACAGGAATTCACTCTAGTGAAATTTTATCAAATCCAAAAACTGAAATTCACTCACTCCTTTGAATCGTTGTAACCGCTCTTTCTCCACTTGCTGGAGAAGCGCGTTTGAGTTCATAGCAAATACGTGTGTCACCTTCTTCGATAATCGAGTTTCAATGGTAGCCCCCATTTGTATCAGTTTGTGCTTCCATATCTAAGCCGAAAATTGTCGCTTTAATTATTTAATTTTACCCAAAAAAAATCAATAATAATTATAAATATCTATCTATGTAAAACCTGTAATCGGCGGAACTGAACTCCGTTTTCTACCAAGAACACGATCATTCCGCAGAACATTCCGCTTGCATCGGGAGAGGGATTTTTTATTTTAGTTGCCTTTGGCGCCATTTGAGGGTTGCTTCTTCTAGCTGTTCTAATCTTGCTCCACAAGACAGGAAGGAAAGGTTCTAAGACGATTAATCCTAACGCAACAAGTGTTAACTACCGAGATTGAGAAACGCGATTAGACTGCTACACGTATTAGTTAATTAGCTATAAGATCCTGACGCTTTTATACAATCATTATTAAATTGTTGCTTGATTAAAAAAATTTCTACTATGTATTGTAGGGCTTTACCCCGAGGGGAGCCCTTCCAGAAATTCTCAATGGCCTAGGCGAAACCCAGGCCAATGAGGGGGTTTGGAAATAGTTTTCAACCAGCAATAGACGCGCCTCGGTTAGAACCTCACTAGCTGCGTCATTGCCCCAAGCGCAAAGATACGTTTCTTAGCCTAATGGTTGACATTTTATAGCAGGCTGGCTCTCTCGCATACGCTCTTGCTTCCGATGTGGGATTGTCCTTAATCAAGCCAGCTACACATATTTTGTCTGTCTTGTCATTTTGACGGTAAAGATCAAATCAATTTCAGTTGATGATTGAAGTTATAATCAATCAACAAAAAAATTGGCAACCAAGATTGTTGAATGAAAATTATAGTAGTCAAATGCAATTTTTGTGCATGAGGATTAGTTTTCCTACTACTACTACTACTAGTGTGTGTGCTAAACTAATGGTGTCTTTGTCTGCAGTGTTTTACACTTAATGCTTGACAAAGTTTTGGTGGATGATTTGCCTTTCCTATGAGCTAATTTCATCGTCAAACTTAATTAGGTTTAGGTGAAGGAACAATAACATTATTGCACTGCTCTATGATCGAGCAGGCAAGTGCTGATGGAGGCTTAATCAGTGCATGATAAAATCCCCCCAACTAGGAGATCCCAGCTCTAATTCCACATTTAGATCGGACTTGACATGACTGTATTAGAATACAATTAATTGGCAACATAATTTATATCATCAACTATACAGATTAGCTAATGAACTGTCCAAGATCAAACACTTGAGAACTGGTTCTCCCACTTCTACTGTTGTCTTTGGCTTTCCTCTATACACTTGTACGACTAATTCTCAGGTTTTGTTCAGAGTTGATGGCAAATTCTATGTTCAATTGATGGAGCAACTACCTTTATCACGTTGCAGTTTTAGAAGAGCACACAAGTTTATTTGAACTGGCTAAAGGTTTAACTGAATTAGAAGGGTACGCCCGGCCCCTGCAGCAGTGCAACACAACGTCGACGATTGAGGTCCCCAGTAGCAAGCTGCTGCGATGGAACCTCCCCTTTAAAAAATAAATTTAATTCAAGTTAAACAAAGTTAGATAATGCATTATCCTAGACAAGAGACAAGTAAATGTACATTTGTTCAAACAAAAAAGAAAATGTACATTCTCCTCTTCATGATCTTTATGGACGAGTCACTCACTATTCCTAGCTATAACTTATAATCAATAAAAAGGGGAAAAAAATCAATTATCCCATCAAGTTTCATGAAAAATTAAACTTAAAATATAATGAATAATTACGTTTTTCATTTATAAAGTATGTCAACTTTGATTTATAACATCTTTCATAAAAATAATATGATTTATGAAATTGTTAGATGAAATCCCAAACATGAAAATTGCATATTTACAACAGTCTATATCCAGAAATTATTTATATAACTTAAAAAAAATGTTATAAATCATGTTAAAATATGTTAGAAAACATATGTTATATAATTTTTTTTATGGGAAATGGCAGGTTTCCAATTTGATATTTGTCTGATGCCTGTGAAGAATTTGACTGTTTGACTAAGCAAGTGAGGACATATGCTATATATCTTAAAAAAAAATTAAAAGAAAATCTTTATGAATATGTGATTAATATATATTATCTTTGCATGCTCTACAACTGTTCATCATAATACGGCGTCGTTTTCAAAGCACCAAAAACAAAAGGGTTTATGCTAAACCCCTGCACCGCTCTCCTCCAGTTATATCCTTAACAGCCAAACTTATGAACTAAAAACACCCAAAATGCTTCTTCTCAGTCGCTCTGCTTCAGTGCTCCATTTCTGCAAATTATCACCATCCTCGCTGTCACCTAAACTACTTCAACTCTCACAATTCAACAGCTCATATTCACATCTATCTAATTCTTCTCCTTCTTCTTCTTCACTCAAAATCCGTTTAATTTATCTCAATCAATCATTTAGAAACGGCAATCGGCGTTTTTCCACCTCCGCCTCCGCCTCCGCTGCTCTCGCAGATAAAAGCAGCAGCAGCAGCAGCGACACGTTCTTTGCTGATGAAAGCGTTTCGTGGTCTTCTCTCGGCTTGTCTGATCGGCTTTGTCGAGCTATCTCTGCTAATTCTGGTCTCGAAAGACCTTCTCTAGTTCAGGTGAGTCTGAAACATCTGCTTCTAGCGTGTTAAAAAACAATGCAAAAACTCTATATAATTAATTTTTTTTCAATTATTTTAAAAACAAAGCATTTTGAAAGAAATGAAACCATTCTGAAAGTAACATGTCTGCAAGAATTCAATTCGAATTGAATTGAACTTTTGCTCATGATTGCTGATTTTGTTTGTTTGGGTCAAATTTCTGTTATTTGTGCATTTAGGCAGCTTCTATACCATCGATACTCTCAGGAAAGGATGTGGTTGTTGCAGCAGAGACTGGTAGTGGTAAAACACATGCATACCTGATTCCTTTAATTGAAAAGCTGTACAATCCATCGGATGATCGTGAAGGTTCTGCCTCTGATGAAGAATTGAAACTTTCTCTAGTTCTTTGCCCTAATGTGTTGTTGTGTGAGCAAGTTGTTCGAATGGCTTGTGGCCTTTGTGATGATAATGGTCAACCACTTCTCAATGTCACTGCTCTTGGTGGTCGACAGGTACTGATGATAATGATGCACCACTTATCCATTTTAGAGTTGGATATGTATAGTAGAATCAACTGGATAAGAAATTTTGGATGCAGGGATGGCCAGCTAAGCCACCGGATATTATTGTGTCAACACCAGCTGCTCTTCTGAATAATATTGATACAAGAAAACAGCGGAGGTTGAATTTTGTGCGTGGTGTGAAATATGTGGTATTTTCTTTAACTTGACTTGTGTTGTTATTGTTGTTATTAGCAAAATTATCTATGTACATCCATTAGTTGAGAAAGCACATCACATGTTTTTGTTGATTTATTATCTGCAATGATTGGCAGGTTTTTGATGAAGCAGATATGCTTCTCTGTGGGAGCTTCCAGAATCAGGTCATTCGTCTTATAAACATGCTCCGATTTGATGAAAAGCACTTGTCTAAAGGAAATGATTATACCCCTAAGAATGTGGTGGATATTGATACTGATTCTCAAGGAAGTTTTGGCTTGGAAGATGAAGTCGAGGTCCAAAATGAATCTATCTCAGAAGTGGGTGAAGATTTTGAAGGTGATACTGAAGTTGAGGACTT
The DNA here is from genome assembly GCA_949671775.1 of Mallotus repandus. Lineage (NCBI taxonomy): Eukaryota > Viridiplantae > Streptophyta > Magnoliopsida > Malpighiales > Euphorbiaceae > Mallotus > Mallotus repandus. The sequence continues at coordinate 13,762 of CATIWM010616090.1, read as the reverse complement.
AAAAATAGAAGGCGAGGTTGGGTCTAACGAAAGAAAAGACTGGAGGAGAGTAAGAAAAGATTATGTGCGGAGTAAGCAATATATTTTTGTTGCAGCTACCCTTCCTGTTAATGGGAAGAAAACTGCCGGAGCACTGTTGAAACGGATGTTTCCAGATGCCAATTGGATTAGTGGAAACTACCTCCATTGTCACAACCCAAGGTACTACAACCATTTTGCCTGTTATGTGACTATTAATTTGCTGTTGTTTCTTTGCTTGCTAGCTAATTTACTGCTATATTGTTGGCTGCAGTGGGTTCATTTGAAAAAAAAAAACACTTTATATATGCAGACAGTACCTACTGAAATAGTAACACCGAGAGATATGAGGATCCAAATATGCATTAAACAACAAATGTCACATTTATTAACTATATGCCTAGATAACTGGAGTTCTGTTTATGGTTCTCATGCATTTGCCTGACACCATTTAGGTTACTTGAAAAAGCCCCTCTTCAGATTATTTCTCCATCATGCTTGACAGGCCTTTATGCTTGTTTCTGTGCTCACTAGTTTACTCTCCATTCCCTTGCAAAAACACTTGGTTTTTCAATTGCTAATGGATTCTTGAAAAATACATGGTACTCCATTCCCTTTCTATGGTGAATTATCCCTATGCTTAACAAGTTCTGCATTTTTTTAGTTAACAGTATGATTTGTTTAGTTGGAGAAATTGCCCTATGTTCACACCTCTAACCCCCAAATCTCATCTGATAGCCCTTAAAACAACATAACCCTGGCATGAGTAGGATTTGAATGGTGAATTTTTGTTATTTTCTTCCAGTCCAGATGTGATTTGAGTCTGTTGATCTTAATAAGGACTAGTATGGTTATTTGTCGTTTTAAACTTCCATAGTTGACAAAATAATTTCTATTAGATAACACTGATTGAGTTGGCATTTGCAATATGAACCAGTATACCATCTTGCTAACTGTTGCAAATCTTTTTATGATTCATGCACTTTGTGATTTCAACTGGAAATTTAATATGTTTGCAAGTATATGCTAAATATGCTAACATCTCAATTATTTGAGTTCTTCTGCTTTTAGGCTTACTCCATGTTACAAGAAGTTGATTTTTGTTGACTATTTTTCTCTTCCAGATTGCAGCATAAGTGGATTGAAGTTACAGTTGACACCCAGGTGGATGTGCTCATAGATGCTGTGAAGCAAGGATCTAGATCCGGAGCTGATGTAAGTAGAACTATGGTTTTTGCAAACACTGTTGAGGCTGTTGAAGCAGTAGTTAAAATATTGGAGAGAGCTGGGATTGAATGCTACCGTTACCATAAAGACACTTCTTTGGAGGAACGTGCAAATGCATTAGTTGATTTTCGAGAGAAAGGTGGAATTTTTGTGTGCACTGATGCTGCTGCAAGGGGAGTTGATGTTCCAAATGTCTCACATGTTATCCAGGTGCTTTGTTGACCCATGGCTTGCTACCTGATTTATTTCTTTCTTATACTGCATTTATAACAGGAAACCCACAACGTTAAAGTTTGTTAATGTCTATAGTAGACATATATATTGTGGATGGGATCAATCTTTTGAGCATGGCTAACAAGTGGCAATAATGAAAAATTGCAAAAGAAACAGCTAGCAAGCTTTCACTGGAGTTTGGAATCTGCAGTAGGAGACTAAAATATGTTTGGGATTTTAGAATCAAAGACTAATGCTTCTGGGAGAATTGGGATCTTATTATGACAAGGAATAATATCATCACAAGAAATTTTCAAAAGCATTTGATTGAAAGTGGCATCTTGAATCCTAAAAGGAAAAAAAAAATTAAGTGCATTGATAAAATGCAAACTAAATGTAGTCTATATTCTTATTGTGATGTTTGTCAATGAGGCTTTAAAATACTTTGGGTGACCTCTTTCCTCTATCCTCTAGATGATATCTTCCTTCTTCCATCAGATGACTCCTAAACATTTCCTTAAAACTTACATGTCTTTTGGGGAGGATTTCCTACATCTTTTTTTTTTTTTTTGAACTTCCTTTTTTTCACACAAGATTTTATCTATTACAAGGATGACAGGACTTTACTTCAAAAATATTGGTGTTTTTTCAGGCGGACTTTGCCACCTCTGCTGTAGATTTCTTGCATAGGGTTGGCCGTACAGGTCGAGCTGGTCAATATGGACTTGTTACTAGCTTGTATACTGAATCAAATCGAGATCTTGTTGGTGCAATTCGTCAAGCAAGGAAACTGGGTCAGCCTATGGTAATTTTCAAAACTTGCAGTCTGGTCTGGAAGTTACCAATGTACTCTCTGCTGTTCCTCAAGGATGGCCAAAAGAAATTAGTTCTTTTTTTTTTTTTTTTTTGAGCAATAATTTTTATTCTCCAATGAGATAACATTATTTCTGACATGATATAATATTAGCGTTCACATTAAATTTTTTTTATAAAGCCAATTTATTTCATTATGGTTTCTGACTTTCAACTTCCTGAGCTGATAGCTAAAGCTTTTGGTATGGCTACAGGAGTCAGCTTTTAGCAGAAAAAGAAGCTTCAGAAACAAACTTAAGAAGAGAGGTATAGTTCTACTTTGAAATTGTTGTCTTACAAGTGAATAGACAAAAGAAACAGAAAAAGTTTGACGATTTTATACAACTTCATGTAAATTAGATTTAGTAAGTTGGCTATGATCAAAATTTGGATTAATTTGTTCTCGTCTTACCTTTAACAGGTTCAAGCAATGTAAGAGATGCACCAGTGGATGAAATGGTCAGGATCTAGATATTAGCACGTAAAAAAGAGTATTCTCATTGGTGTACTGAATTTCTATTTTTGATTTTCACAATTTGTATGTAAAATTTTGCTGTAGTAGTTTGTTAAATTACATGGTCGATGAAATTCTATGTGCAATATTTCATGAATCTGAGCGTGTCCCCATCACTTCTGGTGCTAAAACAATCTCTCTATTTAAATATTGTTGCTTAGTCTACAAAGGAAAGGTCTAGACCATTTATCAAGTCATATTTTAATTTATAATTATGGCTCAATATATTTGTGATCGACATTCACATGCACGTCTATAAAATTATGTTCCTTCAATAATTTCAATTTTCAGTGTCTTGTTTTAAACACCTATGGCAAGTTTCCACTATATACACTCCTATCTGGCAATGTCTTCAATAAGAATGCTTATTCATTTTCTTTCACCATTGTTTTCATAAAGTCTTTTCAAACTGGCCGTCTGGACTGCATTAATTTTTTTTTATTTCACCGTTGTTTCCATAGAGTCTTTCAAACCGGCCTTTCCTTTCGATGATAATTTCTGGACTGCATTCATTTTTTTTTTATTGAGCAGGAAGTGCATTTATCGGTATGGTATTAGATCTTTTTCTTTCCCTGTCCTGTGTGGGTTAAATAGATAAGATGGAAAAAAATATATATCTTGTAAAAGAGGTTTTAGGTTTCGATTAGATCATATAGTTCACTATGTACAGAAATCGGGAACCGGATATCCTGTGTATTTTCTGAAGGTTTGTTTGTTAGTTGTGCGTTGTGCCGCATAAGAACTACGTGTGCCTGTTACGCTCACGGTGCTTTTTCCTTGATTATGGTCTGTATTTAATATAACCTAATAGCCTCTTAGAATAGTGTGTGTGGACCTGGTGGCTGGTGGATGCATACGCCATCTATTTCATAACAAAGGCGGGATCAAGAAAGTAGGATACAAATCAATTCAGTAATGGTTCTTTTCAGCGTTGCAACTGTACAACATGCATTTATTGTTTCTAAAATACGTAAAAACAGCAACTAGAACTTGGATTAAGGAAACAACGACAGAAGAGCACACAAACAGAAACTATGAAAATACACGAATCAATCTAAATACATTGGAGAGATATATATCCAAACTTTAATGAACGCCATTCAAAATCTTTGCCTTTTCTTTCTCGTTAGCAAATTGCAAATTCTCCACAAAATCATTAATATTCATATCAGAGCTCCCTCCTTCGCCGATTGTTCTTTTCGCAGCCTCCCTCCATTTTCCGGCATTCTTCTTGATCTCTTGGCTTCCCATTACTTCTTTCAAACATCTAATCACTTCTTCTTTCCTCACAACTCCCTTATCATCTTCTTTTCCTCTAACACCAACCCTCCAAATCTCTTCTATGAACTTGGCATTAGGCAGCTGGTCAGTCCACTGTGGTATAGCCATTATTGGTACGCCAAGGCTGAGTGCTTCAAGAGTCGAATTCCACCCACAATGCGACACGAAGCAGCCTATGGCATTGTGTGCCAGCATTTCAAGCTGGTTACACCATGTTACTATCAGGCCCTTTTCATTTGTTGAGTCTAAAAATCCTTCAGGAAGTTTATCCATTTCAGATTCCCTCACTACCCACAAGAAGTTCAAGTTGCTTTCCTTCAAGCCCCATGCGATCTCTTCCATCTGTTCTACTGTTAATGACACCATGCTTCCAAATGAAATATACACAACTGAGTGAGGTTGTTTCGCCTGTAGCCAATTCAGACACTCTTCCCCAAGTGGTTTCCATAGATTTGCTCCATATCCTTTATCACCATCAATCCTACCATCCAAGTACGAAGATGGAACCATTGGTCCAATCAGCTTCGCTGGCCAAAATTTTGATATACCTTCAACTGCCTGATTGAACATATCATAACTAAGATCATTAGCACTAGGTACAGATGATCAGCAATATGCACATGTAAAAGCAAAATGCTACATAATTATGTGATCAGCAGTTCGAACTGGCAATTCGAGCCTAAAATGGATAAATAAATAAAACAGCAAATTAACTACCTTGGATTCTAACTCTCTAAAGGTATTAACAAAAATCCAGTCAGCCATTTCTAGGTTAGAGAACTGACTCAATTTCATAGCCAAATAAGCTGGATAGCTCTGTGGCAACTTGAGAAAAGTTGGCAGGTCAGATTGGTATAATGGAGGCAGACCAGGCAGCAACAAAGGTTTATTATCCTCTAGCTCAAGCGGAAGGCTGAGAAATCCATGGTGCAAATGACAGAAAATGCTACAAACTGTAGCTGAATTGGTAAAGAATGGAGCACCAAGGATGCCATGTCGCTTAGCAACATCAAGAGCCCAAGGCAGAAAAGAATCATACACAATACAGTTAACAGGATAACTAGAATCCTGAAATTTTTGGATGAGCTGAGACAGAGTTCTTGAACCATTAGCCTTAAAGTACTTAAGAAACAAGTCTACTTCCTTTGCTTGAGCAAAGCCACCCTCATCAAAGCCATCAGAAATGGCTGCAACAGTGACGTTTGGAGCATAAATGGTGTTGGCTGTGTAATGGGTAACAGCTAAAGTAGCCTTTACACCCTTTGAAGCTAAATGTTTAGCAAATTGGAGAAGAGGGTTTATGTGGCCTTGGCTTGGATATGGAAGCACCACAACATGGCCTTTGTACTGTGTTAGTGTCTCCCCTCTCATTTTTCTTGTGGCTTTGTTTTTATGTGTTTGGTTTTGATTGTTTGTTTGTCTACAGCATGGCTCTTATTTATAGTTGAAAACTAGAAACATCGTACCGACGCCATTAATTGTTTTCTATATTCTTGAAAATGTTAGTAGGATTCAAATTGGAACAATACACCAACTCAGAACCAGACTAGTTTCCAAAAAAGACAAAATCTGTACCCTTATCTGAATGGAGATTGATCACTTGGCTATAATAGGTGATTTGACTTGAAGAGCTTGCTATATATATAAATTTGTTGAAAAAATGCTCACGGTATTGAAAGAAATAAGAAAAGGTCGTTTTTTTTGGCAAGGGAGGTGGAGGGGAGGAGGATCTGAACATTCTACCTCTAAACATGGTTGATTCTGTAGTTGAAATTAGTTAGCTCAAAATGGGTAATTCAATATTTAAATGTTGTCCCTAGAACTTGAACCAATAATCTCAAAGATCATAGGTACCCCTTAACCATTTGAAACTAATAAATTATTGAATTTGAATATTTGTGCTAGGAGGACATGTGCACAACTCTTTTCTTACATTTTAAGAGGATTTTGCTTCCTTAAACCATATAAATAAATAAGTGATAAAACATAAATAATACTAATAAAACAGAATATTTATCACTAATTCATATTCAAATATGAAATATTTGATGATTATCAATAATACATGAAATAGATTGTGTTAAATTAGTTATTATAATACATTGATTTAAATTAATCTCTCATGAGTAGTTCAAGTGTTAAAATATATGAATATTTAGTTTGAAAAGAACAAATATCGAACCCCCTACCTCTACTATCTCCTCCTCTTGTGGTGTTAAAATCATTGGATCTATGACAAAAAAAAAATTAGTTGTAAGAATTTTATCAATTTTATATATTATCTGAATTGAACTGTATTAGTCAAAATTTAATGATAAAAACCCTGATCAACTTAAATCATTACATTAAAATCTTTGCCAATTGTCGTATTATATATATTATGTAAATCAAATCGAATTAGTTATAATTTAGACATTATTACATGTTGATAGTTCAGATAAAAAAAAATTATCACCTCAAATTGTTATTTTTACTCCTAATTAAAACACATTACATGGATTCGTTAAAAATAATTTTACTAGTTCAAAAGTTTGTTACTACAGATTCAATAAACTAAATGTATTATTTATTTATAGAATGATTAGGGATCTCTATTTTAAATTTAAGAAAAAGGAAAAAATATATAAGCACGAAACAGATGAATGAAGTACCACGGCACCATCCTTTCAAAAAAAAAAAAGTACCACGGCACCATGAAGGGAAGAAGAGAGGTCGGCCGCGCAAACCCTGGTCTGTTGGCCGTAGTTTGCGGCTGTACGAGTGTGACAAATAGTGACTACATCAGCTCCGTTGCGTCACTGCTGATTGTTATAAATGACGTTAAGTGATTGCGTCACTGCTGATTTCATTTCTTTACTTCTAGTTACAATATCACATACAATTTCTCATCTTTTTTTGGTTTGGACAGCTATCCATCACTATCTTTAAATGATTTTGTATGTTGTCTCACTAGTGGCTGCAGATTTTTGAGGTGATATTGAACTTAAGGACCCACTAAATGATAGATTTTTGTCATATGTTTTAGATCAAATGTGCAAGTGAGGAAAAAGAGATGCTGAATCTATTTAAGAAGTCGTGCAAGTGAGAGGAAGAAGAGACACTAAATCTATTTAAGAAGTCATTTAACTACCGCTAGATTATTTAACCTTTAAAACAATTAAACTAGAAATGGATTAAAAAAAACTTACAAAAAAAAAAAGCTTGCTCAAATCGAAGAACACAAAATAGATAATAAAAAAAACTTCAATTTTTGCAATTACACATAGGCATAAAAAGAGAGATGAAGAGAGAAGCCAAAGGTAGAATGATTTTAAAGTACCAAATTATCCTTTAAACACACACGAAGGAGGTATATGCATTTTTGTCCAACTTTTTGTATTGTTAGACTTTTTACAATATTTTAATCATCCCTGATTGACTGTATATGTTGCGTCGAGCAATATGTATCGTCACTCATATATTAAATGATGAGTTTTAAAATTATTAAATTTAAAATTTGACAAGTGTCTATTTTCATAATTCAGCATTCAAAACTTATGTGTTAAGTTATTAAAATTCATAATATTTTTCTATAATAAATATAAAAAAATCTTATTTTAGAATACAAATATTTTATTTTATATAAAGCACTTTAATTCTATTATATCTAAAATATTACTATTCATTTTCATAAAAAATGATGTATTCTATTCTAACTAAAACATTCCTTTTTTCATGTATTTATCTATTTTTTCTTTTCTTTTGTTTATTGATTATTATTATTATAATACATATTAAAAATATATATGTCACACCTCATCTCATATAGTCCGAAATGGACATTTAAAACCAACTATTTATAAACTATTTAATTTAGTTTAAATATATTATAAATATTATTATATTTGAAAAAAATAATTTAAATTAATATATTTTTAAAAGTTTAGTCTTGTTCATATGTTACAATTGAAGATTAAGAATTTTTTTTAAATTATGTATCTATAAATAGTAAAATATTATTTATGAATAGTACAATACGTATTTATAAATAGTAAAATACATATACAATAATCAGATGATATAGGAAATTTCATCACCATTTTAAATAAAGTTAACATGATATTACTCTTCGTAACTAGAAACACAATAGTAAAAATATTATTAAGATAATATCAAATATATTTCTAAACTGCTATATTATATATAATTTAGTCACCATTATTTAACTTAAAATACTCTTTTATAGTACTTATGAAAACAAAACTAAAAAAAATAAAATAAAATACAAGGCTTCACTGACAAGGATATTGACCAACTTTATTCTGAACTTCTATTTACACTCACTCAACTTTGTTCACCAACTATTAAGCCTTGCTATCTGAAAATATTTTTAAAACAAAGTAAAATGAGTACATAAATACTCAGTGAATAGATATATCAAGCAGAAATAATTTGGTTAAACCAAACACATTTAACTTCTCAAATGCTAATAATAGAGTATTTAAAAAATATATTATTATAATCCACTTGAAATATCAAGTTCATTATTGCCTTCAAACTTATACAAAACTCAGCTGAATAAAACAAATAATTTTCAATCATTAAAATAATCTTTCACAAGTATTAACCATCCTTACAATAAGCATCATAGTTTGATCATAACATACAGGCCATCACAAGCATCACTCTCTAGGCACACTTGAAGGCTAACCCTTCGACTACATTAGCACGGAACGACTCTTCTACATTCACCGTCCTGCAATCAAATGTCCTGTTATTTATTGCGCAATAACAACCATCAAAAATCTCAAATGTGCATATATCACCTCAGCACATTTACACATCTCAAATAGGGTGGTAATACACAAATCCAATACCATTTCCTCCAAATAATAAATCAAAAGAATATTATCATATTTATGGTTCAATAACCATTCAAAGTCAAACAATCGTCATCATAATTCAAAGATGAAAGAAGCCATGTAGAGCATAAATTTATTTAAATCACCAAGTAAATAAAATAACTTCAAATCAGGTTACAAAACAAAGCATGTATTAATAATACATTTAACTTCCACACTTGAAACCATCATTGTTTCAAAGCTTAAATACTTCAAGTAATTAAACTAGTAACTAAACTGAGTTGAAACATTTTAATACATTAATTAAAGTTCATAAAACAACATAAAAATGTCCTTTTATTGCTGTTATAAAAATATTTAAAAGGCCTGAACATCTACTCACCAATACAACTTATAAACACACAACCCAGCTCACCGAATTTGTTTAATGTGCACCTGCACTTTCCTTGCCTTTACAGCACCTAAAATATACAATTTCATTTATAAATCATTAATATAATAATCTTACATACTACTCTAACCATGCAGCCCCCAAATGATATGCATAAAATGCAATTAAGCTTAATTCTACAAATCAGCTTCATTGACTCTAACATAGCTGTTTTCAGACCTAAATTAGAAAAATTACTATGACCTGTAGAAAAGGAATTTTAACCTCAAATTTTAACCAGAATCAGATATATATGTCTAGTATCTTAAATAAAAATTTTACTTCAATTTCTCAACTATTATAGGGCTTAGCTTAACATAATCAGCTTCAATAATCATGGCAGACAGAGCAACTAAAAGTATGACCTCGATTAACCATTTTACAGATGGAATAAACTCCAATTCAAAACTAAAAAGTTTTATATAACTCTTTCAAGTTTTCCTATAATCAAAAAAAAATTAATTTGGAGTTTCCTACTTCAAGATCTACCAGAAATACCGAGACAAGTTCTTAACTCATGAACTCTGTAAACCTGGTTTACAAGCTAACTTTGAAAAAATTCTGGGACTTATAGAAAAGGAATTTTGAGCTGAAATTTAAATCAATCTTATATATATATGTCTATAATATTCTGTAAAACTTTAACATCAATTGGATAACCACAAAAATAATTATAAATAACGAATTACAACTAATTCAAAGAAACTAACAGACTAAGCAATAAAATGTTTTCTCTTATTAACCTAACATACAAACTGAATCAGATATATTTCAAAGAATAAAAATTTTATATAACTCTTCAAAGGTTCCATATCATCAAATAAAACTTAATTTGGAGCTCTCTAGCGCAAGTTATGATTGAAATATTGATACTATTAAACCAGACCTCTAAAACCCAAATTCTGCATGTTATGAACCTTAATCCAAATCAACCAAAACAAGTAAATTACTTACCAATTGGATCAATAAAGCCTTTAAAGATGATAATTGATGTCCTGAAATGGCTCTAATCTTCCAAAATTAGCTTGTAAAAATCAGCTTCACTTGAAGAATTCTTAACTCTCTTTAGCTCTCTCACTTTTCCTCTCCTTTTCTTTTCTTTTCTTCTGTCTTTTCCTTAACAATGAAGTCTCCTCCCTAAGCCACGACTTTAAAGAATAATCGAGACCCAATTTAGATAGTTTTTTTTGTAAAATATTCACTAAAGCCCTTAATGAAATGACTTTGTAACCTATGAAACCTCGAGCTTTCAATTATGCATTTTAGCACGACTATTTGTTGCAAGTGAGTCCAAATCATTATAAAATTTTTAATTTTCATTCTTTAATTCATTTTTATTCCAAATCCCTTTTATTCTCAAAATTTTACTCATTTTGAGTGACATCAAAATTCTAAAATTCTCACTCTTTGATAGAGTACAAATCACGGTTAATCTGATATACTAACTTGACTATAATTACTAGCTTATACTTAAATTCTATCAACATGTATGTAAATGCAATGTATAATAAATGCAAATTTACTTAGAGTTAGGGTACGGATGTGACATAGTACTTCGATTATAAGTCAACAGAAGAGAGATTTGATGTAGTTTCCAAAGACAATAGGCTTCATACTTATTGCTTGATAATTTATTATAGGAAAATGGGAGATGAAATTAGTGAACCAAGGCACGTATAGTTTGACAGTTTGGATGACCAAATCGACTATGTCAATCTTCCAAGGTGGCCAAAAAAGCTTTTACACTGTAATGATATTGTCGTTGAAGAGCATTGTGTAATTTATATAGTCCCAAATCAACTATTCCGTGAATTATTGGTTGCCTTGTTACTTTGTCCTTTATAATACAATGATCATTGTGAAACTCAAAAAAATAAGCATTATCATCATAAAATTTTTGCACTGAAAGTAACGGCTTAGTTATATGCGGAACATGCAAGAAATCTTTTAAAGCAAGTGATTTGATTAGAGATTGAAGCTGAGAAGTACCAATATGATTGATGCATAGACCCTTACCATCACTAACAAGAAGTTGCTGCTTACCCTTATATTTATCTGCTATTGTGAGAGAACTCAAGTCAGGTGTGACATGGTGAGTTGCACCCGTATCTGGATACCAAGAAACCGGAGATAGAGCAGACTGATCTAGATATGAAGAAAATGAATCATCAGGTACTGTAAAGAGATGTGCTTAAACCGAATTAGAAGATTATAGGATTCGGTGGCCATCAAAAGAAGCAACAGTATTGAAGTTAGAGTCAAATCATCTTCAACATTGAGAAGTAGAGTGATTTTAATAACCACATATTTGGTAAATAATAAAAGGTCTAGTCTTGCCACGTCCACGGCCACGACCCCGTGAGAAGTGACCATAATTCTGTGTTCCTCAAGAATTCAAGTTTGGTGAATAATACGTATCTCTATTTGTTCAGTCTGCAACATTGATCGATGGTATGACTGGCTATTGTGATTTAAGGAGAAGTTCATGGGCTACAAGTTGGCCATGTAAGTCATGAAAGGTGGGAGGAATAGGACATTGTTAGAGTGCAACAACTATTGGATTGAAGTCTGCTCCGATTTGCTAAAAAATAATTGCATTAAACTCGACATTTGAAATGGGTTAGCCAGCAAGTGTCAAAGAGTCGGATATGGCTTTTGCTTCATATAAGAATTGAGAGATTGGTTTGTCTGCTTTCGATAGATTATGAAGTTCAAGGTGAAGTTATGTTTTTTGGGCACGGCTGATAGTGCCGAAGGCTGTGGCAAGGGCATTCCACACACCAGCAGAGGAAGAAAGGCCAATTAGGTGAGGGTATATCTCCTATGTGATTGAGAATAACAGTTGGTCCTTAGTGAACCATGCAATGTAGTCAAGATTTTGTTCATTCAAATTTGTTTTGGCATTGACTCTCTCTTTGGGAGGACACAGTTCTGTACTAATGATAATACCATATAAGTTATAAAAGTTCATAAGATGAGTGAATTGAAGCTTCCAAAGGATGTAGTTCTTGGATGTCAATTTGATAGAGAAACTTTGGTTGATGTGTGTAGGTGTGGTGGTAGCAGGAAGTAAGGTTGGCAGAGAAGGAAGAAGAGAAAAAGAAGAAGACGTGGTCTGAGAAGAATGGGAGCAGGACAAAGAAGAAGAAGAGAGAGATGAAGAAGAAGATGGTGTTGTCATTTTTTTTAATGCTCTAATACCAAGTTATTAAATCAGAGATGGCAGTAATACTCACTTGTATATTGATAATGAATGAGTACAAATATATATACATGAAATAGTTACAAAAACTCTAATGAAGTACATAAAAAACTCTAACTAATGTTTATCATCTAACAACGAGCCTACTCATGAGTTGTTCATGAGCCTGTTCATGAGCTTAAACAAGCTGAGTTTGAGGCTACTTGGACTCGGCTCGTTTAGCTTACGAGCCTCAAAATAATGTTCGGGCTTGGCTTATTTAACTTAATAAATGAGTTCGAGCGAGCTTCTAACAAGCTGAACACCGAGCGGCTCACGAGCAGCCAGGCTCAGTTACACCCCTCTGATTTAAATACCTTATGTATCATGGGAGCAAAAATATAACTTAAACAAAATTATCATTTTTAGACCTAAATTTTAATTAACATCTGTACTATGGTATATGAGAAGGATAAGATCCTATGTTGCAAAACAAGTCTCCTAGGGACTAAAGCTGATGAACCATGTTAATGAACTAAATTTCTTTAATATTTAAATTCGTTTCTATAATAACAAAATGAATGAACTGCAATTTGTGAATATCATTTAGCTTTGGCAAAATTTCAAAATTAATTACTATCCACAGTTAAAGTCTATGAAGATGATATTTCCTTTTGATTTGATGGGTAAAAATAGAGGAATGACTTATGTCGCGTCTCGTGAGGCTACAGTATTTTGTGAGGCGCAATAAAAGTCAATAATATTTTTGGACATTTTTTAATTAGATTATTAAAAAATTTATAGACTATGGGTGTTTAAATATCTTCCATGATGGGTTTATTCGTGTGCAATTTAAATTTTAAATTCCAAAAAAATTAAAAAAGCATTATGATCATTATCGCTACTCATGACATCACTGCCCATAAAAATATTTATGTATTCTGTGGACCCATAAATCGAAATAGATGCCACTTTGTTTTGTGTTTTTTTTTCTATTTTGTTTTGTCTCAGTTTGGATGTTCATTGTTAGCCTCAAGTAATTTTTTCCCTCATTTTATATTTTTTAGATTAAGTTTTAATCACATCTCTAACACTTCTTTATTATCATTAAAATTTCATTCCCCTACTGCAAATAAAATTTAATAGCATGGAAATTTAAATATGTTTAGAAATTAAAATATATTTGATTTTTTTATAAGAGATAA
>CATIWM010616051.1:0-10499 GCA_949671775.1 Mallotus repandus | reverse complement strand
AAAAAAAAAGAAAAGGGACGACAGTAGGGCTGCTATTCATACATAATAGCACCATATTGTCAAATTAGCATGGAGTTTGAAATAAATTTAAGTTTTGTCATCATGTGATGTAGCCATGAATATCGAGGCAAAAATTATACCCTTTTGGCTTTTACCTACTTCAATTTATTTATTTATTTTCAAACAAAAACCTAGGCACGTTGTCATTATTAATGACATATACCCACTTGATTAAAAAAAAAATAGTAAGTGTACTATATTTCAATATGGTAATAACAAATAATTAATCCACCATTGAGCTTCTATATAATCATCACTTTCATAAACAGGCTTTTAAGGCAGATAATTACACGTTTGATTGAGAAAAAGAGAGGTCTTGAATATGGGCAGAAGTCCTTGTCCAAAGGAGCGTCTAAATAGAGGCAGTTGGACTGCTCAAGAAGATGAACTTCTCAGAGAACATGTAAGAAAATATGGTGAAGGAAAGTGGGGCAAAATTCCAAAGGAAACAGGCAAGTTCATTAACTATAATTTAGCTTAGCCTTCTTATTAACATCAATCTCTAGGATTTTGCTTATAAACAAAATCGTAATGATAAATGTTTTGTGTTATATAACCAATGTTCAAATAATTGACAAATCTTCATATGTATGATTCAGGTCTGAAGAGATGTGGCAAGAGCTGCAGGCTACGATGGTTGAATTATCTTAGACCAGATATTATAAGAGGAAACATTACACAAGATGAAGAAGATCTGATCGTCAGGCTGCACAGGCTCTTAGGCAACAGGTTTAATTTCCTTCCTTAAATCTAATATATTTTGTAACGTGAATGATTGCTTCAGCGTGTAAAATTTCACTAAATTTTTTTTATATTTCTACGAAGTTTTTTTAATTAAATCCTCACTAGATCAAATTCTTTTGGGTCAATGTCGGCTACAAAACTTGAATTGATATTAGTCCCATATTCAATATGGTGTAAGAATATCTCATAATTAAAAAAAAAATCTAATAATATTCATTATTGCTGGCTAGTTTAGTTATCCTACAACACCAAGTTCTGATTTCTTCTTCTGTTATGCTATATGCTAGGTGGTCTTTAATAGCAGGAAGACTTCCGGGCCGAACAGACAATGAGATAAAGAATTATTGGAATTCAACATTGAAGAAGAAGGTAGAAGATCACCATTCAAACTGGACCTTCAAGAAACAAAAGAAAGCTACAAATACTAACTCTACTGAAAACATTAATAGCTCCAAGACTGCTGTTCTTGTCGAACCCTCTTTGGAAAAAGAAGTGATAGTTCAAGAATCACAATCTGATGCCAAGATTTTGCCAGTAAATTCTAGTGACAATGTTGATACTTCCAATTCTTGGGATTTCATGGTAGATCTTTGTGGAGAACAGTTTAGATTATCTGATTTTCTG
The DNA here is from genome assembly GCA_949671775.1 of Mallotus repandus. NCBI lineage: Eukaryota > Viridiplantae > Streptophyta > Magnoliopsida > Malpighiales > Euphorbiaceae > Mallotus > Mallotus repandus. Next base: position 9,071 of record CATIWM010616051.1, on the reverse strand, counting down.
CAAACAGATTTCTCGAAATTTTGTGAAAGTAATCACGATCAGCTACTGTATGTTGATGGGTTTCCAGCTTCTTCTCCAGAAGACTCTGCTTCGACGTTACTCTCTGATGCCATGTTGTTCAAGAATTGGGCTGGAGAAGAAGCAGCTGCAATGTCTATGGATCTTTAAGACAATTTCATGTAGCTTTGTTTTTTTTTTTTTTTTTGTCCCTATGTAATAACAGTTTTCTAACCATGACAATTTCCATGTCTGATTTCATTTTTTTTTTCTTGATTTAAGGCATAAATCAGTAAATGGTTGGGTTCCCAGGCTTTTTGCTAAATACAGCAATTAATTAGTGCAAGTGGCAGGTTTCTTTTGCTTGGCAGTAGTAACTTTCAGTCCTCGTAACGAATCTCTGCTTCCTATCATTCAAACTTAAAAATCTTGTACTGTAAATTTTTCCATATTATATTGAGAAGTAATGCACTGAATCTAATAAATTCTTTGTCGATTTAAATATTCCATTTGGGGCTCATTGATTAAAGTAATCAAATTCATAGCAATTCTGTGGTTAGAAGTAATGCGAATGAGTTATTGGTATAAGTGTGAGGTCTCAACATTAAACTTCATTTAGAGTCCAATTTATTAAAAACAAATTGTAATTATTAGTTTTATAGAGTCAGGCATGCATGTGGATGAATTATGATAATTGAACGCCAATGGTTTTGATTAAACATTTTCCATTTGATAGCACTTGTCTCTGAATGTTTCTAGATTTTTTCTCTCTAGATATCTTCTCACCCTTTTTTTTTCTAAACCACAAGTATCAAGAACTCACTTAACTCTAATTAATTCAGTTCGACCCGAACAAAATCATAAGGGCAACAAAATTCTCTCAACAACTCATTCAACACAACTACATATACCAAAATTCTAACCCGAAACCTCATTAAAATGGAAACAACCTTACCAATCGATCTCAATAATTGTTGGTTATTTTCTCTCCCCTTTATGTCTATAGATTTTTCCTTTTGGTCATCTCTCACGCCACCATAAATGGCTGACTTGTGAAGTTTTTTAGAATTTAGAAGAAAAATCAACATATTTCAAAAAATTTGCTTAACTTGATTCACACTATATTCAACACAATCTTAATTTATATACTGTTATTAATTCAATAATCAAGATAAGATTTGATATTACATCAATTCGCAGAGAATTTTTGAGTGTTCCCTGTCATTCAATGAGCAAACCATTCCGCATCAATTCTTGATATATATAATTTTCAAGTTTCAAATCCTCAGCTTTCAGCCTTGTCATACTAGCATTTCAATGCCTCTGTTATTTTCTTTCTTGTCTAATTATGGTAAGCTTATTTTCAATTTCCGAATTTTCAAAAAAAAGTGAGGTTAATATATAGTTATGGTTAGATAGTGATATTCTATATAATGTTGGGAAAGTTTTAATTTTAGATGTGTTTCGGACCCAGGATGAGGGTATTTTGTCACCTGTTTCAGAGATCACTACAACTACAAATATTATTATAATGACTATTACAAACTAATAATACTATTATAAATTAACAAACTAACAAATTAACTATAATATTACATGTATATAGAAATTCTAGTGGAGGGTAGGATAAGAATAGAATCTCCACCTTTACTAATTAGGTTAGGCTTCATTCCCTGATTAGGGGTATTGAACTGTTTGCCTTCCCTTTGATTACACTAACAATAATGGTAGCCACTGGTTTATAATAATTTTTTTTTTTTGGTCAAAACTGGTTATAATAACTTATATACTCCTTTGGCCAAAGGTTCAAATTGGACCCTTAACTTTTAGCTAAAGTCTGAATTGAACTCTAATATTTTTTTTATTTCTATTTGAAACTATTTTTTATAAAATCATCTCAAATTGGACCTCACCCAAACGGAGGTCCAAACAGATGTTAAAAATTTGCCTTGTTGGATTCATGGGACCTATGAATTGTGCCACGTTAGAACACCACTCCTTCTCCTCTCCAACACGCTATCGTTTTCTTAAAAAAAATTCCTCTTTGTCCCTAAAATTAAAACATTTTAATTCAAAAAAACTCCTTAACACCACAACCACTTGTACCATCCAACATCACCACTTCCTCCACCATGCAACACCACCACTTCCTCCACCAACGGCACCACCACCTGTACTTTCATCATCCATTGACATCATCACCACAAACACCTATTACCACCTGTCATCAACATCACCCATCAACAACGCCCACCGCCAACACCAAAAGATAATGTCCCAACACCACCATCAACAAACAACTACCTACCATCATCATCAGATCAAGGAAAATACAGTGTAGATATTAGCTTTTCATTTAAAGATCAATAGTTTATCTGGCAATATTGACAACACACAGCCTCCCTGCAAAGTGTTCAAACATCATAAAATTGAGGGCGGAAAACAGAAACATAATTGTACATAGTAGAAAGCTACTATCAAGAGATTCTTGTCCACCCACATATTTATTAGCCCAAATGTTATCAAGAAGTGTCCAACAACATAGCTAGAATATGATACTCAAAATTTTTTTATAAGTATCTATTTTGTATTCATACTACTTTTATATATATGCATGATAGTGTAAATGGCACATAGCAATAATTATATGCCTAGAACACCAATAAAAATTGAAAACTAAAAAATTTCAGAAACAAATTAGTTAAGAACTAAACTTTGCATTTTGAGAGGTTTGAAAATGCAATTGGCCGTCATCATCACCGCCAGTTGTTCTTGTTCATTGCGTGAAGGAGCAGATCGCGACCTGCTCTAGGCTACGCACAACAACTGTCTCCTCCGTACTTGACGACTCTGCATCTAGGCTCGCAACTATCGCGTCACAAGCGACGACGCTACTTGCCTTCTCGTCGTCGATCATCACGAGGCTGCCATATCTCGAAGCTCCATCGCCAAAACATTTTCGACTCCGGTCATCTTCTCTTCTCCACCAACCGTAGCTGCTCCAGTTGGTTCTCTTCCACCAATAAACTCAACTCCCCAAACCCATTAAGATTCATTTTAGAAAAAAGGTATTTTATTTCCCCTTCTTTTTTTCTTTGTTTATTTCAATCCAAAGATGGGTTTGTATTGCTTAGGAATGAATTCACTCAATTGTGATTTTGATAAGATTATGTATGGTTTGTGACTTGAACTTTGCAGATGAAGATGGAGAGGGGTGGTGACGGTGGTTTATTGAAAGAAACAGGGTTCAGGTTTAGGAATTTTTTTTTTAGAAAACAACAGTGTGTTAGAGAGAGGAAGTAGTGGTGTTCTGACGTGGCACAATTTATGGGTCCCACGAGTCCAACAAAGCAAATTTTTAACTTTTGTTTGGATGAAGTCTAATTTGAGACGATTTTGTAAAAAAAGAAGTTCCAAATGGCAACAAAAAAATATTAGGATCCAATCCAGACTTTAGCTAAAAGTTGAGGGTCCAATTTGGACCTTTGGCGTATTCCTTTTCAACAACTTTTCATATACATCTATATCTATACGCGAAGGTTCTTTAACTTCTTTCTAGTTTTTGATAAACGTCATGAGTTTTGAATAAACGAATTTTTAGAAGGAATTTGGTGAGCTGCTACAGCTTTGTATTTTTTAAATATGATTTTTTAAAAAAAAAAAAAAGATTGATGGAATGTTTAAAGTCTAAATCAGTCCTTATTATTGCTTATGGAAGGACAAATAAATAATCCCCATCTAATTTGGATCTATCAAGTTATTAGCATTTTCTACTTACTTGAAATAGCTTGCAATTTAGTTTGAATTAATAACTTGAAAAATTAAATGATGTGATGCCTTGCCTTAATAATAATATTTTTCTTTCTTTGGTATGGTAGATGATGTCTTGCTTCAATATTAATATCAACACTTGTTAACTCAGCCAATATTATATTCATATCTATTTCTTTTTATTAATATAATTGTTAATTCAATAAAAAAAACGACAATAAGTTAATAAAAAAAAAACAGATTATATTGGGTGCAATTCTTTTGTTTTTTAAACATCAAATTCCAACTGCATAAGACACTAATAGATAAAAACTGGATACTTGCGTTAAAAAAATAAATAAATAGAGATAAAATAATTTATTTGAATAGCATCCCATATTTGAGATTATTTGAGATTAAGACATAAACTATCTTTTTTATTAGATAGTTAAAATATATGTGATATATTTACTATTATATCCCTACATAAAAATAATAATATTTATTAAAAAAAATTTATTTTTTATAAACTTAACAAAAATATAAAATTTATTAAATTAACCATTTCAAATTAATAATTTAAAGAAAATATAAAACTTAATAAAATAACTATTTCAAATATTTTAAAAAAGGAAGGGAAAGAAAAGATTTTGAAAATGGAAAAAGTAACATAGTAAGGGTAAAATAGTAAAATTAATCATTACACAACACTTTCCACTATTTTCTCTCTAATTTGGAGAGACAATATGTGAAAGAAAATAAAATTCACTTTCTATCCTCCCCCATTTTCCTCACCTATTCCAAATAAGGTAAAGTAAAATTTCTCCTTTATTTTTCTCACTCATTTTCTATCCTCTCCAATTTTTTCATAAATGGACCAAGTAAAGGCCCATAATATTGTTTCAAGAAGTCTATTTTAAACAAAAACTATAGGCACAAAGGCCTATAGTTTTTGCAACAAAGGCCTCTCCATGATCTGTAGATGAGCAAATAGACCCATATACTACAATCAAGAAACACTCATAAACATAGCCAAATCCCCAATCCCCATCCAACCTCAACATAAATCTTACCTTTGGATATACAACTCTAAGGAAGTAAGTTAAAATTACACAAGCTTTGCCTCTTGACACTACACTATCAAATCCACAAGAAGCAAGTGCCAATATATCACCATTAATTATACCTGTCCCAATTGAATAATATTCTATCTTAATTTCCTCTTGCAACCAATCGGCAACAAGCCCTGTATATGAGTTCAATTTCATGGACAGGTGTTGAAGAACTTTCTTTTTATGATCACAACTTACAAGACTGCAATTTCTGTGTGTGTGTTTGCAGCAGTAACTATTGTCAACCACTTTAATTTAGTCCTTTAATATCTATACACAAGGAAGCTACAGATAGATAGTCATGGAAAAACTGGTAAAAATTAGAAAATCATATATATATATATATATAGGAGAAAGGAAGGCGTATACTAAATGCCTCTAAAACTAGTTTTAAATTTTTGCAGATATTTAAAAAAAAAAAAAGATTTCTATGAAAATTTTAATGTACCAATTAGATATTATCATCACTACTGCCCTCTTCATCTTTACTACCTTCTTCATGATCTTCTTCTTTCTCCTCTTCATGGCTTCTTTGCTCTATTTCTTCATTAGGACTGCTGTTGAAGTCCAATCCTGAAGTACCCATTTCATCAATGTTCTTGTTAAAGGGATCCGTGGAGGTGGCAATGTCTCTCCCTGCAATGAAGGCTTCTAAAAGCTCTGAGTAGCCTTGCTGCTTTTCAACACCATTGGTACTGCTGCTAAGAAGCGGCATAGAACAGGTGTTTGAAGAAGGAGAGTTGATCAATGTTCTTGTGGAGTATATCTGATCCAGTTGATTAAAATAGGAGCAAGTTTTGGACTGTGTAGACCTCTTTTTAGTACTTTCTTTAGCTTTTCTAAAGTACTTGTTGATATTCTCCCACTTCTCTTTGCACCTTTTTGCACTTCTTTGGTAGCCCATTGAACTCATTAAAGAACTCACCTCTTCCCAAAGAGGCCCCTTTAAGCCAGGTTCCTGAAACTTTGTCTCTATGCTGGTCCTTACTTGGATCAAGGCCTCAACTTCAGCCTTAGGCCATCTGCTATTCGTATTTGTATTTGCATTTGCAGGTGACAATTCTTTAGTTGGTTCTTTTGAAATTTCTGGTGGAAACAACAATGGAGTCTTTCTAGCAGGAAGATCAATACTTTGGCCCGTAATTTTCTCTATGCAAGAAACAATCTGGGCTTCTCTGCTTGAAGCTAGAGCCTGTTCATGTGCTCTAGAAATGGCTTCTCTATTATACCTAGCAGCTTCTTGCTTCCTCCATTTTTCTTCTCTTTCTGTTCTCTCTTTATCCATTCCGTCCATAACTTCCACAAACTTTCTGTGCAACATTTCTTGATGATCCATCACTTGTTTCACCAAATTTTCAAAAAATTCAGCCATTGAACTCAATTTCTCCTTCGTTTTCCTCCTTTTTACCCTCTTCTCACTCTTCCTAACTAAAGCTTCCTCTCCAATAGAGTTCTCTGATCCATGATCGACCCCAATTCCAGCGTCAGCAGCACCAATAACGCCAGCATTTTGGCTATGCACAGCACTAAATGGCATGGGCGTGTGTAGATTAGCATTCTTTGGCGAGTTTTCGCCAGTGAGAGCAGACCCAGAACCTGTTTCATTAGTTTCAGCAATTTTTGCAAGACTGTAGATAGCTTCAAGCTCGCCACAACCTAAGAGAACACTATTTTTGTTGTTAGCTTCAACTCTTTCTTGCTCTTCATTTTTACTTTTACTGAGCTGTTTCCTGTAACATTGACCATGTTTTTTTAAAACCCCCCAAAAAAATTCATTATATATGTATATAAAAAAAATACGAACAATGAATACTTTAGCATTAAATTACCAAAAGGATTGCATGACGGAGGTAGAATCTTCCTGGGGATGCCAACAATGAGGCGGCATTACTAGTGGGGCAGCTCCTTGCTGCGGCCGCTGCTGATGATTCAAAGAAGTCTCGTTTTTGCTGCTGCTACTATAATTTGGTTGTTCAGAATTATCCATCTTGAATTTCATAGGAAAAATTGCTGGTGGTGAGTGTAATCTGTCTTGTTGAAATGTCGGCCTAAAATGGTGGTGGTTTTGCTGTTGAAAAAATGGATGGATTTGGTGGCCACCTTGATGATGTTGCAAGAACATCTGTTGTTCTCGTTGCTTTTGCTGCTGCTGCGATTGATAATTAAAATTTAGATCTTGAAGTGGATTATTGGAAATGGGGAAAACTGAGGAGCAACATTCGTCATTGGCGTCCATTAATGGTTGCTGTTGCTGGTGGTGGTGGGGGTTTTGTTGCTGACGACTGATGTCCGGCATGCTATAACTGGACTGCATATCTTGATGAGAGGAACCCTAAAATGAACGAGGAGTGGTTTGGAGGAGTTGAAGTGGAGTCGATTATTAGATTAGATTACAGGGGAAACGTAGTGGCAGAGGAGACTTTTGGAGATAAAAAAGCTGCTACATGATGGGAACTCATTAAACTATTACTCTTTTCATATGTTTGCTACTTACTAGGGTTTTTAGCCATTAGCTAACTCCCAAACTCAATAATTGCTTTAATTTTTTTTTTTTAAATCTATTGGCACAAAAAAATCCCAATATTTATACATTTTTACAAATTTTAATTTTTAAAAATTTAATAAAAATATTTTAATTTAATTAAATTATTTATAATTTTCATATAATATATTGGCATAATACATCTGTGACCCTGTATTTATTACTTTTTATCAGTTTGATACATTAACTTACAATTTTATCATTTTAATACTTGAACTCACCTAAAATATAATTTTGAAACACATGTTAGTACACGTGACATGTAATAGCAAATCAGTATATGTCATATGTTAATGGTTTGATTGACCAAAAGTTACAAATAAAGATGTCAAACTAACAAAAAATGGGATTATTTACACTTACATTCCTTAACTTATTACCTATTTCCCACCATCGTTCCAAAAAATTAATTGAGCACACAAAAATCTCTGACTTTTAGTTTTAGTAATGATGATTCCCATTCGTCGATTTCCAATGAAATCAACATCAGAATGCTAACATGAGCAAATAAGAGGATAATGATGTGGTAAAATTATTTTCAATAATGAACAAAAGGTCATGCCGCGTGGGGTTCTTTTATTTATGCATCAAAATTTGACAGAGGCCCACATGGCATTTAGTTCATTATTAAAAATAATTTTACCACATTATCATCCTCTTATTTATTCACGTCAATATCCCGGTGTTGATTTCATCGAAAATCAACAAATTAGTGATTATCGTTAATAAAATTAAAAGTCATGAATTTTTGTGTGCCTAAATGATTCTTTGGGACGATGGTGGGAAATTAGTAATAAATTAAAAATTGTGAATGTAAATAACTCCAAAAAATGACAAGTAGCTTACTTGAATTTGATTAAACGTTCCTGTTTAAAATTTGTGCTCGACTCAACTTACAAATTTAAAGTTTGAACTTGACTTGAATTAAATTAAATTTTTTTTGGAATTTGAATTCAACTCGATTAAATGATTTATATACTCAAATTTGACTCAGTTTGATTCTATTAATTATATAAATTTTAAAAATATATATATTTTAAAATATTTAAATTCAACTTAATTCAATAAAATATTTTTATAATTATATTAAAATAAAAATATACGTAAACTCAATTAGATTTGATTAAGTTATCAAACTTATTAAGTCAAGTATTAAGAAGTTCACCTCAACTTAGCAGCATATTTAAATAGCTCGATTCAATAATAATGGAGCCAATTTTAAAATTTTTTGCGAGTAGCTCACTAATCCGTGTTACTGAGTTACACACCTGTCAGCAACACATCTGGTCTAAGACTGCCAAAGGAGTGGTGGCGGGCCAAGAAGTAAAAAGAAGGTCCACACGTGCGATAGATTTTTTCTTTCTTATTATTAATTTTTTTTGGGTTAAGGCCAGCAAATAAAATAAAAAGTGGGAAGAGGAGAGATTAGAGTGGGAGAGAAGAAAAGAGATTTGGAAGGGTATAGGAATAGGAATAGGAATAGGAATAGGATAGGAAAAGAGAAAGAGGTGCACGTGAATCGCAGTACAGTACGTTGTCCTCTTGTTTCCGACATTAAATTCTGTGTCCCCTTTCGCATCTCGATGCCTCCATCTAACGCCCCAACTTCTTTCTTTTACATTTCATTTCTCCTCCTTTATTCATTTATAATTATTTCCGTTTTCATTTTT
>CATIWM010616047.1:0-13552 GCA_949671775.1 Mallotus repandus | reverse complement strand
GGAATTTTTATTTAATGGTGTAACATTTGATTTATCACATTCTGAAATACATGAATGAATTGTGATGGAAGTTAAGGTGTTGATAGAAATGATTTATAAGAATATAACTTGTGAGAATAGAAGTAATATTTAAAGGTTGATTATTCTTGGAGACATTAATACTGAGAATTTGAGGCTAGTTATGAGTATAGTTGAAAGACATTGAAGACAATATTGAGTCTACTTGAAACTCCACATTTGTTAGTGGATGGAATTATATATGTTTAATGATGTAGTAGAATTTTCTTTTATAATATAGAAGTTGAAACTTGATAAAAAAAAAGAGATTGAGGTAAAAGTGATACTTTAAAATGTTATTTTGAAAGTCTATATGATATTTCAAGGGTTTTCCATCTTGAAGGAAATAGAAATTTTGTGTATAAAAGTTGATGATTTAATATTCTATTGGCTGAGAATATTGATGTATTATATAGTCAATGTACTTGGACATATCATTGCGTGGTTTAGAGTTAAAAGTTGACTTATTTTGAGGTAGGAATCAGCAAAGTTAGGGCTAGTTCATTGGTAAATATCATGGTGATAACCATGGTTAAGAATTTAGAATTGCATATGTTGTCAAACCTTGTAAGAAATAAGTACAATTTTTTAGAGATTAAGTGAAAGTCTCAAGTTTGAGCTAAGATTGCATCATTTAAGCTATGTTAGTTATATTTGAATGTTGAGCTTAACATATGAATAAAGTAGTGTATTAGAATAGCAATAAGGGGATATGATATGCTTAATGCATTTTTTAATATTCTTGAATAAGATGATGTCCCTTCCCATCTAGGTAAGACATAAGTAAATTTCAAATCAAATGTATATGCAGCCAAAACATTTTGCGTTAGATAATCATTTCTACCACGATATTTAGGAGCTTCTTTAGATGAAACTGTCACACGGATATGTATTCCATCAATAGCACCAACACAATCCTAACATTACATTTATTATGAGGTACATAATTATATATATATATATATATATATAGTAAACCTAAATATCAAAATAAAAAAAAATTCCTTACCTTAAAATACGGATAAAATTGATTGCTGTTGAATATTTCTGAATGTACTTGTGATCTATCTGGTTGTTTGAGAAATTTGTCCTTTAATTCTATTATAGCTCTAACAACATTATAAAAATGTCGACTAATTATCTCCTCGGAATGATAGAAGAAAAAACCAATTTCACGGTTGGTAACATTATGTGCTAATAAATAAAGTGTTTTTGCTACTTGTTATTCAATACTAACGTGTATTGTTGGTTTCAGACCACCTTCTTTAACTAAAAAATCGCAAAGACCAACAAATGCTACAGGGCTCATTCTTATAATACTATGACACCTATCATTTGTTGTAATTTGAGTCATAAGTTATGACCTCACATTTTCTCATTCTAACCTTACATCACGGGTAATGGTATTTTTTTGTTTACGTCTTCTCAATCCAACCCAATACATTATGATACCAACAACTTTTGCCACTGATAAGTGATGCATTCGTTGCAATCTAATGGAAGCTTGTCCATTGATATTTCAATCATCAAACTATAAAATATACACATAATAGTCAACTTTTTTTGAGCAATACAACATCATCAAATTATGAACAAAATCAGTTGTATTTTTTCAACCATGTCACAATTAAAAATATGAGAAATAGTAAATATTGCATTATAGCAAAAAAATAAAAAAAAAACTATAATATAAGAACAATGTACAAAAATCATGAAATATTATGCATTTTTTCAACCATGTCACAATTAAAAATATGAGAAATGGTAAATATTTTATTAGCTCAATAAAAACAACTATAACACAAATTAACAAAATTTATTATGGTAATATAGAAAAGAAAAATATAAATAAATATAAATGGGTACTAACCTTAAGGATAGGCTAGCTCTGTAAATCAAAAGCAAAAAGAAAAATTAATTAGAAAAATTAAGAATTATAAAAATAGAAAAAAAAGCTAATGTTCAAGAGTTGGAGATAAAAGAGAAAATAAAAAAATGTTTAGTAACCATAAAAAAATTAAAAATGAAATAAAGAGCCAACTTACATAAATTACTTTTGAAGATCTGAAAATGGCTTGGAAAATTATCTCAAAAAAAAAAAATGGCCTGGAAAGAAAAAGATGCAGCAACCAGGAAAAAAGAAACAGAGCAAAAAAGATGGGAGTGGGACTGCGTAGAAAGAAAAATTAGGTTTTAAGATGCTGAGAGTATGTTTGAAATTTTAATTTATAACCAAGGATAATTTTGGAAGAAAAAAAAAATAAAACCTTCCCTGACCTTCCTTACACCCCAAATCAAGGTGTAAGAAAAACGTAAAAAAACCTGTACAGAGGGTTACAACATCCTCGTCTGTGCCTTTCCTTCAGCTTCCTTTTCTTCTTCCCAAACAACCAGTTCAAAGCATCCTCCCCTTCCCTCCCTTTACTTCCCTTTCCCTAAACCCCTCCCAAATATAGCGTTAGAGTTAGGTTTCAACTGCTTGGCTTTAACATTATAGCCTCTGGCCTAATTTCCAAAGCACCCTTCATACACATCAGAAATCATAAATCATAAAATCCTCAAAAACCCTTGAAAGACCCCAAACATACAAAGTATAAACCTTAAAATTTCATGCTATCACAACTACTCACATCAATCCCACAATAAAAATTATAGAAAAAAAAGGGTTCACAAAAGTCTTGGAAAGAAATCCAGAAAAACCCTAAATCCCAATTTCCAAGTCGACATTTAAACACATAATAGCTTCAAAAGAATGGGAAAAAAAAGAAAGGAAGAGATAGTACCATGCGAGGGTGCTTGTCTTGATTAATAACTCGAGTGTTTTCCATCTTGAGCTCCACTGTCACTCCCCTTCCTACCAAGTCCTTGAAGTACAAAAAGGAGAAGAAGATTAGAGACATTTTTTATTGTGTTACATTTTGTTGTAGTGCAGACCAAATTTCTATTTCTATTATTTAGGGGACTATTAATTTTATTTTGTCCCCAATTGTTGCCCCCTTAACTCTCCTTTTTTGTAGTGTAATAAGGGATGTCCATTTCCTTTTAAATATACAATGATAGATATCAAATTTATACCTTAAAATGCACCTCAAGATGTACTTAACTTATTTTATATTTTTAATTATGATATAAATGTTCAGGTTTAGTTTATTTTTAGCAAAAATAATTCACTACTAATTTTAATTAAAACTAAGTTTGAAGGTGTTGGCATTACATTTTAAAAGTTGTTGATATAATTTTAGATGGTATTACAATTAATATAAACTTTATTCCACTTCATCTAACTATTTATATTAAAAAAAAGAAATATTTTTATTTATATGAAATTTTAAATGTTCAAATTTACTGTCATCTATAAATAATTTAAGAAGAAAAAAGTGTAAATATTCGGATGTGGAGTGTGGATTTCGAATCGCCGCCCCCCTTATTTTCCCTAAGGAGTTAAACCATTTCAACCAAAGTAAAACCAAAAAAAGTTTCAAATTTACCAAATCATATGTTTTTTTTCCATATTGTACTATTATGATAAAAAATCTTCCAATTTTAAAATTCATTTTACTCATTTGCAATTTTAAAATTCTTGTAATATATTATAAGTTTAATTTGGTATTTCACTATACATATTACTTAAATTAAATTTTATACAATTAATTGATTGGTAATTAATTATTGAATAATTTGTTTTAGTAGTTCATTTAATGGGTTTTTTTTAACCGTTTTCCTTAGTGGATGATTCATTTTCATGATTTTTAGCTGAATATATAAAAATAGGAAGATTGTCCGTGCTTCGCCACGGGTACAATAAAGATATTAAATTTTTATTGAATACAGACATTAAGTTTGCATTTATTATTTAATAGGAGAAATTACATAAAAAAACCCCAACCTTTGGGGGTACTTTCAAATAAAACTCTATTCAATTTTTTTTTCAAATATAACCACAATTTTAGAAATGTTATAAAAAAAGCCCTCATTGGATGAATGTACTGGTAACAGGAGATGAAACTATTTGTTTATGATCTATGGGGCCCACTTCGATGGCTGTACTGGTAATAGAAGATGAAACCGATACATTTGCCCCCAAATTGATATTATCTCCCCTCCAATTTATTGTTTCATTTTGGATTGATAGGCTGTTTAGACAGATAAAAATACAACTTAGTTATTATAACAAAAAACTCAGCATACTAGGTATATGAAATTTCAACTTTACATATCACGTATATGAAATTTCAACACAAAACTCAGCATTACCAGTACAATCATCCAAGAAAGGCTTTTTTTTTTATAACATTTCAAAGGTTATGGTTATATTGAAAAGAAAAAATTGGATAGAGTTTTATTTAAAAGTATCCCTAAAGGTTGGAGTTTTTTATGTAATATCCCATATTTAATATATACATTAAGTTCATATTTTCAATATTAACATTTTATGCAAATTGTTCGATAAAAAAAAAGAGCAAATACATAAAAATAAAAAGTAATGTCAATTTTTATCTTCCTCTGGGTCATCAAGCTTGCAAGGAAAAGAAAAATTTAATTAAAATTATAATTTTTTAACAATTATTTGGTGATAATTCCAAGGAAAAAAAACTACAAAATGGTTATAAAAATAACAATTATTTGATAATTCTATTATGAAACAACCAAATTAAAAGATTTAAATTTTAAAAATATTAAATTTGACAAACAAATAAATAGTAAGTTGTTTTTTAGCCGAAATTGAAAAATTTTAAATAAGGCGTTTGATTAGCACATACAATTTTTATGTTAAATTTATTGTTACTGTAGGTAACAGGATTTTGCACGTGCCCAAGTGTTTGGCGACTGCGGTACTGTGCAAGCTTAGGGCCTGCTAGGAAATACAAAATGGGCTTGGGGCCTATATTAGAGATGGAGTCACCACCCAGATGAAAACCGGGATACACTTTACAACAACTAGATATCACGGAGGTACCCAGAAGCCATCATCAGAGATCGGGTTCGAAAACTAGGTATGAGCTTTTGAATGCCCACCTAACTTTGCAGTTGGCCTCCGTGTGTGTCTTGTATTTTATTACCTTTGATTATTTGATTATTTTCTTATTATTGGGTGGATTTCAAACGCTTTCAATTTTACAATTTAATCCAAGTTTGCACATTAGTCATTTTACATGCTTTATTACCTTGCACTTATTACAAATGAGAACAAATATTACAAACATCCATTCAAGACAATCAAGGAAGGGATTAGGGATTACAATAACTTATTCAATTACAATGACACTGAAACCAAATAAAACCTCTCAAGAACTAATTAATACACTAACTATTTAGTGATTAAAAATCACCAAGAAACCTACAACAAACAAAGGTTAGTTGTATTTTACAATAAACAAATTTCATTTGTAAAAGAAATTCGGATTAAACTTGCATAAAATAGACATGAGTATTCATTTAGACATGGATTAATTACTCAAACATATATAAAGGTATAACAGTCGCATGCAATAATAAAATGTTAGATAACATGTTTGTATCGGATACCAAAAATATACCGAAAGGATACTATGGATGAATCAGAATCATGCTGGACTCTGGTCAAGGGGCGATCGTCTCCTGGGAAGAGGCATCGTCTCTTGGATCCTTGTTCAGGGGGCAATCGCCTCCTCAAAAAAGAGACATCGCCTTTTAGCCAAGAACACTACGATTTACTTGTTACTTGAATTCTAAGTAAATCAAATTTTATGCAAACTGCACATAAATCTATTTATAAGACATGAATATCTAACATAATCATGCTTTCATATGCCATGTAAGACATCAAAAACCCAAAAAATGTAATCAAGATCGAGAATTTGAGTTTTTATAAAAAAACTGGGACTTGAAAAGCTTACAAATAGTAATTCTTACTAAATGAACCAGGTTTGATGCTCGTACCTGAGCCGTCAGAACTTAATTTGTATGTTTGTGTACTTTTAATGTAAGAGGACCTCCTCTTTCTTCAAGAAATTGAACTCTTCTTTGATGAAAACTCCTCTCTTCACTATCTTTTCCCTTCTTAAATTGTATTTTTTTTGCTCTCTATTTTTTGGTCTCTCTTCCAAGTATCTAACCCTTTTCTTTTTTCTTCTCAGACCCTCAATTCCTCTATTTAAGCCTTTTTTTTTACTCTTCCCAATTTCCCAAAAAATGGTGCCACTTGGATCCCCCTCATGATTTCTCATCATTTTTCCTTATCTTCTCCACCCTATTTTGCCTTGAAAGTCATCTTTTCATGCACAAATTTGCAGGTTGGAGATCTGTGGGTCCACTTATGGTGTATGGGACCAAAATGCATTATTTATAAAGTTAGGTCGGCCACTAAAGAGGCGTCGCCTCTTCGAAGAGACGACGCCTCTTCGAGCCCAAGTTGAAAGGGCGTCACCTCTTGGGAAGAGGCGATCACCTCTTTACCAAGAATGGCCTGGGCCTGGGCTAATGGGCTGGGGCTTAAGTGTTTAGGCTTTGGGTTATGTATTTTGGGCTAGGTTTAAGCTTTCGATTCCGTTTTAAAGAAGGCTTCGGGTCCTTTTACATTCAAAATTTTGACTTGCTCATCATTAGGCCTTCGTTGTGGGCCGATTAAACCAAAGGTGTCCACAGTTTGCCCCCCTTACTTTTTTAAAAACTAGATTTTTGAAATCAAGTTTTTGAAAAAACAACATGCATAATAAACAGTAAGAACGACATACCTGACCTGCTAGCTTCACTTTGGTTGTTAGCTTCGAGAATTCAAACTTAAAAGGTTAAACTTTATCTCGAAATGTGATCGTGATCCTTGAATTTTCCTGGCCCGATCTGTCACTTATTATAGTTGGGGCATGATTATTGGATTTTCCTGGCCTGATCTTCACTCAATAAGCAAAAGAAGATGTACTTTAAGGATTCAAACCTGACCAGACACTTCTTATAAGGCGCATTTCAAGGATTCAAACCTGACTAGACGCTTCTTTATAATGCGCACTTCGGGGATTCCATAGAAGGCAAATGGCTTACATCACCATATACTTGATAGTTATGGCATTTCTTTACATATTTCACACAATCTGCTTCCATGGTCAGCCAAAAATAACCATGACAAGTTATTTCTTAGCTAAGACTGTCCCATTCATATGCGGTCTGCATACGCTTTCGTGAACCACTTTTATAATCTTTTAAGCCTCGGCCTTATCAACACATATGAGGTGTACACTTGTCGCCATTCTCTTATATAACATCCTGTTATGGTTGATGAACTGCCAGGATAGCATTCTCAGGGTCATCCTTTCTTTTCTGTCAGCATCATTAGGGAATCGCCCTGTTTCGCAATATTGTTGTAAATCTAGAAACCAGGATTTCTCTATGGGGTCAATCGGCATTATCCTGATCTCTTCATGATAGGGATTTCGAGATTTTACCAAAATGAGAGGTTTGACTGTTATTTGTTTCTCCCCTTCCCATGTTAAAGCTAAGGTGGCTAAGACGTCTACCATCTGATTTTCTTCTCGTGGCAAATGTACAACCTTGCACTGAGCGAAAGATAGCAAAACAGTAATCGCATAATCCCAATACAATTTCAGCTTATCTTCTTTGATTTTCCATTGTTTGGAGATCTGCTTTACCAATAACATCGAGTCTCCATATACTGTGACCCCATTTGCTCCCACGCTTTGGAGAGCTTCCAAACCATAAATGCAGGCCTCATACTCTGCTTGATTGTTGGTGACCTCAAATTCTAATATTTTTGCCATTGGGATCATTTCTCCTTCTGGTGAGATTAGAATTACACTTATACCTGCTCCCTTGCTATTGATGACCCCATCAAAGTACATTCTCCACATTTGGATTTTGATTGCCCCCAGGTGTTCATCTGGAAACTCTAACTCCTATTCCTATTCATCATCCACTGGATTCTGAGCTAAGAAATCTGCCACCGACCTTCCTTTCACCACTTTCTTTGCCACATAATCTATGTCAAATTCTATGAGCAAAACTAACCATCTGGCCAATTTTCCAGTTAGCAATGGAGTTTTCTGGAGGTATCTGAGTGGATCATGCTTTGAAACGGCTTGAACCCTGTAAGATTAGAAGTAACGTCGAAGATTCTTGGTCGCCCAAATCACTACCAGACATGTTTTCTCTACGAGACTATAGCTGGACTCGTATGGTAGAAGCTTTTTGCTCATGTAATAGACTACATGCTCAACCTTTTCATTACCTTCTTGAGCTAAAATTGCACCTATTACCTCTCTCTCAATGGCAAGGTAGAGAATCAACACTTTACCCAGTCTCGGTGGTTGCAAAATTAGAGGATTCGTCAAATAATTCTTGATAGTTTCAAAACCCTGCTGACACTTGTCATCCCAGATGACTGGCTGATTTTTCTTTAACTTGAAGATAGGTTCGTAGATAGTGGTCAGCTTGGCTATGAATCTGCTGATGTATTGCAGTCGTCCGATGAATCCTTAAACCTTTTTCTCGTTCCTCAGTGCAGACATTTCTTTGATTGCTATGATCTTATCGAGATCTACCTCTATGGCTTTTTGGCTGACGATGTGTCCTAACAACTTCCCAGATATTACTCCTTAAACACTCTTCTTCAAGCTAAGCTTGAGGTTGTATTTTTCTGCTATGGCTAGGAATTTGTCGAGAGCTTTAAAATTTCCTTCCCATGTTAGAGACTTCACCATCATGTCGTCCACATATATCCCAATCTCCTTGTGAACCATGTCATGTAGCAATGTGGTGGCCATCCTCTGATAAGTGGCCCCTGCATTCTCCAAACCAAATGGCATAACTAAATAGCAATAGACACCCCCATTCAATGGTGATTGAAGGCTTCAGCTTGTCTATCACTGCCATCATAATCTAGTTGTATCCCAATAAACCATCCATGAAAGACTACATAGCGTTGGAAGCTACGCTATCAACTAAGGTGTCAATATGCGGTAAGGGAATATCGTCCTTTGGGCAGGCTTTATTCAAATCCTTGTAGTCCACACACATTCTGACCCTTCCATCTTTCTTTAGAACCAAGACAATGTTAGCCAACCATTGGGTATCGTCGACTACATTTAAAAATTTCACTTTCAGTTGCTTTTCCACCTCTTCTTTGATCAGGAGAGCCCATTTTGGCCTTAGTCTTCTCTTCTTTTATTTTATCGGTATGACATGAGATTTCATGGGGATTCTATGCTCTGTGATCTCTCTATCAATCCTAGGCATGTCCTCATAACCCCAAGCGAATACTTTCTATCTTCTTTTTAGTGTTTCTTTCATTTTTTCTCTCTCCTCAAGAGTTAATTCAAAAGCAAGAAGTATATTTTTAGGATTATCACATATGTCCAAATTAAATAATTTAGTTTGCACTGAATTAATATCGAACATATGCATGAAATGATCATCATACACAGTATAACCATTAGGAAGAACATTGCACAAATAAGCAAAGTTAGATTTTATTGCATTAATTTTAGAAAAGAAAACATTGTTAAGTTCAAATAAGTTATAAAGAGAATTGTCAATATCATCATAGAAAACATCCGTGATGGAATCCAACACATAGGATTTAAAGTCACGTTCCTTTTCCTAGTCGGCAGCGTCGTTTGATTCCATTACAGGGACATCCTCCTTGGGTTCCAGAGATAGCACAAAATCTTCAACACTGGCTCATCCATAGCAACTTTACTTGTCCCGTTCACTTGATCAGTAAAAATTTTGAAACCGAGGACCATTTTCTTAGCAATCATTAACGACTCAGGAGCTCCTTAGCATGGATAACTGGCACCTTCTCCCTCAAAAGTCTCCCATAATCCCTTCGTCTTTTCAGCCTTAGCCTTAGACTTTCCAGTCTTATGATAGCCTAACATATGCATCAAAATAAGGACTTTTGGGTCAACAAAACTTGACGGACCCTTCTGATCCCTCCTCAGTCCCAGTCCGGGCATAAAATTCATGCTCTTCATCATACTGACTATCTTCAGGTTTAGCTCATCTTCGTAGATCATACAAACCTCAAAGCTTAGGCTGACTGGAATCTCATTAGGAGCTAACTTGAGAGCAGTAACAGTGGCTTCAGTCTCTGCTGAAATGGTTACAACCTTCCCTTCAAGTGGAAACTTGATTTTCTGGTGAACAGTTAAAGGGACTCCTCCCAAAGGATGAAACCATGGCCTCTCTAATAGAATAGCAAATGTGACAGGGATGTCAAGCACATGTATATTGACCCAAGCTTCAATAGTTCCCATCTTGACAAGAGTTTTAAAGGTTCCCACTGCAAGCCCACTGCAAGCCTTTTCGTATCATCGTAGGCCTTAATGACCACCTCAGATGGCTTGAGATCAGCTTCAGTTAATCCTAGCTTTGACAAAATCTTTAAGGGAGACACGTTGATGGTGGATTCGTTATCCACCATCACGCAACAAGTTAATTTTCCTTTGACTTCCGCCTTAATAAATAAGGCCTTGTGGTGGTCCCTCCTCTCTAATGGTAATTCTTCATCTGTAAACATTACTGCTCCAAGAGGGTTTTTTGTTAACGAATAGACCGTCTGTTTGAGAGTGTGGTTTGATGAGATCTTTTTATCATCTAAAGCCAAAACTAGTGCCTCCCTATGGGTTTTAGAGTTCATAAGTAACTCCCAAATACTAGCGAGAGTTGTTTCGTCTGTTTTAGCTTCATCAGCTTTCTCATTTTCTTTCTCTGCCTTTTTTTGTTCTTCTTCCATTTTTTTATTCCTCTTTTGATTCTATTTGCTTTTCTTCAAACTTAGTAGGTTTCATTTCTCCCTCCTTTCCCTCAAGTTTTTTAACTGGTGGAATTTTTTTTCTTCCCTCATTCTTCCATAAATCAAGAGCTCCCTCTTTTTCATTAATAGAGCTCCATATGTCTAGGACACTCACACTGACCTCAACAGGTTGTTTTCTCAGACTTAGGTGTTTGAGTTTTAGTGGTGTGGGTGTGGTATAAACAAAGAAGTTTAAGACTTGCTCCTCAGTTAAACCGGTGTTTACCATGAATATGGATCGATTTGGTGGTGGCATATTTTTGTAATTGGGTAAAGGGTTATTTCTAGTCTTAGGTTTTCTGTTTTCAGGATCGGTGATTTTGCCTGAGTCAATCAGATCTTAGATCTCGTATTTCAAATGAGTGTAGTCATCAGTGCCATGTCTGATGTTCTGGTGGTATTTACAATACAGTTTCAAGTCAGCATTGAGGAATGGTGGTCTTTGTGGTAGAGGTCATAGCAAGTTATTCTCGATTAGATTCTCTGAAACTTTGGAGAGAGGTCTCCCTAGATCAGAAAATCTTCTAGGTTGTTGAACAACATTGATTTAAATGTTACTGCTTGAACCTATCCCACTGCTGGATCTGGTCCCTTCTCTACCAAAGGGTCTCTCAGTCAAAAATTTCTTATCTTGTGCCAAATCCAACTCTTTCTGTACCCCAAACTTGTGTAGCTCTTTGAAATTTCTGATCTCTAAATCTCTCAACTTTCTAGAAAGCATTGGAACATAACCCTCTATCACTATTGTCAACTGATATGATTCTGTTGGTCTGTGCTTCATCTGAGATAACTTCCTTCTCCATCTTGTCAGATATTCAGCAAAGGACTTGTTGAACTTCTGCTTTGTGTTTTGCAGGTCTCTTAGAAAGACCTCCATCGGAGCGTTCAAACCTTACTACTTGATAAATGTAGCACAAAGATCTTTCCAATCACTTTGCACTGATAACTTTAAGGTGTAATACCAACGAATTGGAGCAGGTTCCAAAGACAAAGGAAATTGCTTAAAAATTTGAGCATTTATCAGCTCTGTTGCACTCATGTAGGTCACATATTATTTGAAATGTAAGTGAGTATCATCAATCCCTGCGTACTTCTTTATGTCAGGGAACTTGAATTTTTATGGCAGAGGATCATCACCTTTGTGCAAATCTAGATCAGTATAGTTGAGGGGAGCATCTATCCCCTTTTCTTTCATCTGCATCTGCATCTGAGCCATGGTTTTGACAAGGTCTTTAGCCCAATCTGGCTTCTTTACATTTTTTGGGGCGTCTATCTTTGGTCGGATTACAAGTTCGGCCAATAGAGTTTCCTGGTCATCAATATCAAATGGGTGAGGTTGAGGTGGTAGCGGTTCTCGTCTATCCTCTCTTCTCATTTCTGCCATCATCTCTCGCATAATAACTTTGGTTTGTTCAGCCATTTTTGCCTTAAACTGTTCTGGATTAAAACTCATCGATGTTGTTTCTTTCGACATTTTGATTAAACGACCGGTGTCGGACCAAGTCCAATCAGATGATTGGTTTGTATTTATATCTACAATCATCATAGGTTAGAAACATGCATGGCATGTATGCATGATATACAGGTTTACTTAATTATTTTAGAAGGAAAATAATCACTTAATCACATATAACATGTAACATGGCAAAGCTCTATAAGCAATATCTTCACCCTTATTTCTCCCACACGCTTATTCAATGGCATATCATTTTCCTAAGATTGTTGGTTTGGTTCCGATTATCAACAGGGGACATCAAAACTGACGGACATAACAAATCTCTCAAGACAAGGCAAACAAGTAGTAATTCTTTGTAATAAAACCAAAGTCCATGTTCCATGGGCCGTAATGGGCATGAAAGGCCTATCTTGGTATGGGCCATATACAAATGGACCATTGTGGGCATAAAAGGCCCAACTTGATATCATCCATTTGTAATGGGCTTGAATTTTATTGTAAGAATTGCTATATGGCATAAAACGCATGTAGTTGGAAAAAAACCTTAGTCGATGTTGCTAAGTCAACACATGAGTTGAGTCGAGGGTAATAAGCTATGGCTCCCACAACTATATACATCCATTTGTGTCTCCCCACTTAATGGTCCGTGCGACGGGGATAGTACATGCCATGAGTGACAATAATCGAATACTTCACCACCAGGTTTGAGTGAAACACATGCAGCGAAACAAAGATTATTTTTGGGTTATTTGGGACTTGAATGCAGTAAAATGCAAAGGAAATAAGGAAATAATCAAGGATGATAAATTACAAAACACAGGAATCAGTTTCTCTATCCCTAGTGGAGTCGCCACTATAGGCGACGGGGTTTAGCATACGCCTAGGTGTTTGGTAACCACAGCACTATGCAAGCTCAAGGCTTGCTAGGAAATACAAAATGGGATTAGGGCCCACATTAGAGATAGAGTCGCTACCCGAATGAAAACTGGGACACACTTTATAGTAACTAAATTCTATGGAGGTACCCAAAAGCTGTCATCAGAGATTAGGTTTGGAAGCTGGGTATGGGCTTTTGAATGCCCACATAACCTTGCAGTTGGCCTCCGTGTGTCTTTTGTATTTTATTACCTTTGATTATTTGATTATTTCCTTATTATTGGGTGGATTGCAAAAGCTTCTAATTTTACAATTTAATCCAAGTTTGCACATTAGTCATTTTACATGCTTTATTACCTTGTACTTGTTACAAATAA
>CATIWM010616042.1:0-10361 GCA_949671775.1 Mallotus repandus | reverse complement strand
GCATGCTGGTTTCAAAACCATTTGTTAAAATCCTTTTTAAAACAGTATAAAATAAAATAATTATAATTATTAAAATTATAATACTTTTCTCGATAATATTTATATCAAGTCTCTTTAAAACTTTTTAAATCAATTTAATATAAAACTCTCATATAAAATATTTAAAACATTTATTTAGGTGGAAAACCTGGTAGAACACCTAAACCATTATTCTACTAGCCTTTTGGCTCTCTTTAATCCAAGTGACTGTTGTCCCGAGAGCAATGCATCAACCGAGCTCTAACCATTTACATATTAATCATATACTAAGATATTACTCGTGCGCACGTGGTCCTAATGATACCCACTAGGTAGCACGTTCTACCATAATTTCTAAATCAATTCAAATTATAAATAATTAAATCAAATAAATAAATAAATCATTAATAATGAATTAATAAGCAATTAAATTAATAAATAAATCATATCAAATAATTCATATTTTTAAACATGTTTTATTCTTAATTGCTAGAAAATATATTGAAATCACACAACACACATTCCATAAAATTAACTCACAGGTTGAGCGTGTCGGGCGACGCGTTCTCTGTTGCCCTGATGCTACAGCTCGTGCCCCGGAGTTCTCTAAAATAAATAATATTTATTTAAAATATGCTCGTAGGATAAATAATTAAATTCATGAAATTCTCAAAATTTAATAAAATCATAAAATGCAAGAATTGACTCAATCTAAGACACAACTCATCTAAAACTAGAATTTCGACACAGGCCGATGTCCCGCTTTACGAGAAATTTATCAAAAATTTGGCAGAATCTCCTCTATAAAACAGGCATCTCTCTACTAAAAGTATAGTTGTTCCTACACAAAAACAAACCGCGAATATACTACACAGAACCACACTCGGGTCGGACTCCCAAACTACACACAATTCCGACCGAGTTCCAATTTCACAATAATCAATACAATAATACAATTTTCAATAAATTACCAAAAATCATAGAATCTCATTTAAATACCATAATTTAATTTATTTCCACAATAAAACATAAAATATATTTATTTTCAAATAAATAGTAAAATTCTATCTTATACTTAAATTTTCGTCAATAAACATATATAATTCAAATCTTATAATTAAATTAATATTTATTGTAAATAACCATTTAAATTACTTAAATACATTATAAAATTAGCAAATAACTCATTTAGGCTTAAAATAATAAATAAATTTATTATTCATATATTTTTCCAAAAATTAGTAATAATTAGCTAAAAGTAGGAAATAATTTATAAAATTTATTTTTATACTATTTATTACTCAAATACTGTCTAAAAAATATTAATTACCAATAATTTCAACTAAAATATAAAATTCACTAATTTTTCCAAAAATTCTTTTTTCACATAAGCATTAAAAAATTTATAATAAAAATTCTATACATAATTTTAATAATCTTTATTCACGAACTTTGCTCAAAATAATTAATAGAACTTATTAAAAATATATTCTTCCTGAGCCCGGAACGGTACCAGAACAGTAACTCCGAGCATAGGAATAGTGCAAATTTTGAAAATAATTTCAGAAAAATAAATAAAAATCATCAATGGGTAGCTCACAACCTCAACATCAAATAATCCTAAAGCACCTATACCTAATAAAATCATTATGAATCTCAAACTTACAATTTAACCTAAAAAACCTATAATTGGAAAATCCAAATTTGAGGTTGTAACCTAAGTTAATTCCTTAAAAAAATTAAGGAATTGAGAAGCCCATAGGAAGAGGAAGAGATAGAGCCTGAGTTTGCCGGCTGGGGACGCCGGAATCTTCATCGGCCAAAGAAGAGAAGAACCGGCTAGAGAAGAAAACCGGGAGGAAAAAGAAGGAGAAGGCGGCGGCTAGACAGTGGTTGAAGGGCGGCGACGAGGTGGTGGTCATGCGGTGGCAAGAAGCAGCAGTGACGAGCAGTGGCTGGTCGTCTGCTGGTTCAGTCCGGCGGAAAGAAAGAAGAAGAAAAGGAAAGGAAAAAAAAAAGTTGACCGAAATTTTTTTTTATGCTTACTTCTTTTTTTTTTTAATAATAATAATAAAAATATTAATTTACCACCAATACACCAAATAAAATACATATATACAAATAATATACCAAATAAATTCTCTCCACCATAAAATAATATACACAATAAAATATAAAATAATACTTCAATTAATTCTCAACTCCAAAAATTCAAATTTAATTTCACTAATTAATAATCTCAATATTAATAAGTATTTATTAACACTGCAAGTTTCAAAAATATATTTTATAATTTTAAAAATAATTCGGGTGTGTACACTGTCATTGCTTTACTTGCTTTGATTCATCACCTTAGTCAGTTTTGATCAAAGTTTTAGTTGATTCTGAGGCTAAATATCTTATAAAACTCATTTTCTTTCATGTACAAGCTTTGATTTGGGGTCTAGGACATCCATCTTGCTTGTTTTCAACCCTAAAATGATTCCAATGATGGGTTTGTGATCAAATACACCTCCCAACAGTGAAAATGCAGGATAATTGGATTTTGATTTATTTTACATTTATTTTACATTTGCAAAATAGTAAAAATGATAAAAGATGATAAAAATAAAAATAAAATAATAAGAAAAATATGTAGAGATGAGAAGAATGAAAATAAAAATAAAAATGAAAGAAATAAATGATAAAAGTGAAATAAATGAATAAATAAAATAGAAATTAAGAAGAAGAAGAGAATATGCAAAATTTATTAAAAAAAAACTATTTTTAATGAAAATTATTAAACGGGTCCGCAAAGAGTTACCCTTATTGCGTGCTTTGACTATGTTGAGTTTATGTTTGAATTTTGGGTTTGAACTCCTAAGAAAAGAGAATATGGAGGTAGTGAGTATTTGGAAATTGGGTTTTCACGAGTTGTTCACCCTTGTTTAAAGTGGTTTAGGGCTCAAATTTGATTGATTTAATAAAATTTTGGCTTGGAAAGGTCTAAAATCAGTCCTTAAAATTGTCCCAATAAATTAAAAATCTGAAACATTTCCCAAAATTCCATTGAAAAAAAAAAGAAATTTATATAAAAGTCGGACCCATAAGAAAACCACGAGCGTGGTTTTCATCATCCACACATGTGGGTTTAAGCCACACGTGTGGATGGATGAATCGTGTGGGTTTTTTAGGACCCACATATGTTCATCTCCTCTATAGTGTTTTTGGGTCGATTTGAGTAATTTTTTAAATTCTTTCAGTTCCATGAGTCTTTTGGGACCTCCAGGTTCAGTTCAGTGAGATTTTCAAGGTTCTGAGGGTTTTTCAAGTGTTTATATTTAATTCGGTCTTTAAACCATTAAACTAGACCCCGAAAGCTTCGGTTCAGCTTCTTAAGGTCCTAGTTCAATGTTTTAAAGCCTTGGTTTCATATCTAAGGTCCCATTTTCGAAGTAGGATCCTTACTTGTACATTTTAGGAAATGGTATGGTCTTTTGGGCTTCCAATTCAAAGAGTTGAACTCTCAATTAAGGATTTGAGTGTCCGGTTCAATGAAACGGATGCCCGGTTCAGGATTTTTGAGTTACAACCTTAGAAGCATGCTATAAATAGCCTTTTCAAGGTTATCCTCTATCTAGTCGATGGAAGATTTTCATCATTGGACCACTTTGGAGGACTGCTAAAAATCGGGTGTTAACAGTAAGGTTACAACATATATGTTTTTATTGTAATTGCGCAACATATGCGATGGCATGCTGAGCATATTCAAGAAGAATGTATTATGCATCATTGTTTTAATTCATGAACATGAAAACATTTTAATGCTTTGCATTCAGAGTTTGCTTTTAAATGTCACAACGTGAGATTGTGTTTGTGCACTAATTGTTTTCAACCTTTTAGGTAAATTAGGGAAACAATACTCATTATGGCCAGTGATTATAACCTTGTACAATCTACCTCCATGGATGTGTATGAATGATGACTCTATGTTCCTAACAATTATTTTATCTAGTCTTAACAATCCAAAGGATAGAATTTATGTTCTCCTGCAAACCATTATAACTGAGTTGAAGATATTTTGAAAAGTCAGTGTGCAAACTTATGAAGTTATCATGAAGCATAATTTATGTATGCGTGCTGCCTTAATATGGACTATAAGTGATTTCTTAGAATATGTTATGTTGTCAAGTTGGGAAACATCAGAAAAATTAGCGTGCCCATATTATTTAGAGGACTTTGATGCATTCACGTTACGTCGAGGTAGAAAAGCTGAGCATTTTTTTAAAAAGATTTGACATCAGTATTCATCACTACCACAGACATGGAAATACTGGAAATTGAAATTCCCATAATCATAAAAGGAACATATTCCCTTACCCCCACCCACCCCCTAATTTCTTTGATTCAATGGAGCACTCACCAGTTCACCAACCTTACAAAGTGAAGATAGCATATCCAACACAATACAAGTGGACGTATCAATTTGAGAGGTAAGAAAATCTTTTAGGGCACACAATTAATGTAAATATCTACCAAAGTTTAAGAATAAAGTTCACAATAAAGCAAAGGTTGAAGGGTTAATTGCTAATGCATATATAGTCGAAGAATCTTCATCATTCTTTGTGCATTATTTCAATTCATCAGTGCAAACATGACAAAGAAGGCTCTCAGAAAATGCAGTTGAGATTAATGACTCACAAGATACTGATCTTCTGTCAATTTTCAAACCATGTGGGAAATCATTAGGTGCTGCAAAAACTAAACGCCTTGATAACATGGAGTATGATGTAGTTCGCATATACTTATTATTGAATTGCAAAGAAGTTAAACTATATGTCAAGTACATATATCAACCAAATTAAAAAAAATTAAAATAAAATGTTTTCCTTTAATGTGTTGAGTTTTTCTTAATGTTCTACTTATCGCAGTATGTATAGTAAACCTTGAAAAAGGCTATTTATAGCGTGCTTCTAAGGTTGTAACTCAAAAATCTCGATTCAAAGAGTTGGACTCTCAGTTTAAGGGTTTGAGTGTTCGGTTCAATGAATCGGATGTTCGGTTCAAGATTTTTGAGTTACAACCTTAAGAAACTGAACCGAAGCTTTCGGAGTTTGGTTCAACGGTTTGTCACAAGAATAATGTTCAAATAGGAGACAACCATGAAAACCTGCTGACAAAGCATTTGCATTCACCTCTTTCTTAGTTGGGGTGAAAAAAAGATTATGACAAACTTCTTCTTTCGAGATGCCCAATCTCTCAACGTTATCGAGCTAAGATTCTGCAAAGAAATAGAAATGATCATAGAGACAATTATACCCCATCTTGATTAGGAAAGTGAGAAGCGAGAATGCCAAATGCGTGATGGTTGATGGTGGTGGGCAGAAAAGGGTTAGGGGCAATGATTATAAGCGATCGGAGGAGTGGGTGGAGGACAGATGTTAGAAAGATCGATAATAGTGTTTTTTTAATAATATTAAATGTAACCAGTTAATATTACCTGTCATGCATAGTGACTTAACCTATTATTAGAGGTGAGATATTTATATTTATACAAGGGTTTGTCCTGTCACAAAAACCATTATTAACTATAAAAATAAAATTTGAATTGAACCTAATTTATATTTTATAAATTGATTTCTATATTATATATATATATATAAATATAAATTAATTCCTATATTTTAAATATTTATAAATTAATCCAATGTCCATACCATTTAGCCGTCTTTTAATAATTTTCATTCCATTTTTTCATTCCGTTTTTCATTTTTCATGTTCGTGCTACATAGCAAAAGTTAGCCAAATCCCAAAAATGAAGCACAGCACAGCACACCACTAGGCACTGACCTCCTTCGTCGGCCAGGAGGGCCAGTACCAGAACCACCCTTTGAGTTCATTCGCTTCAACAAACAAAACGGTCCCTATATGGAACGAGCAGTTTATGTTGTCCCTAACCAAAAGCCACAAGTCCCCACATTAGAACATGCCGAGTGGTAACACGAAATGAGTTTAGTTCCGCCCATCTTCTCCACATAGTTCAGTCCCATATAACGATGCACACATTTACATATTTATGAAAATTCCTTGCACTCTGCAGATGAGAAGCACATCAAAGTGATGATAGACAAAATTAAGAGTGAAAAAAGAAAAAAAAAAAAAGCATTTCCATTATAGAAACATGCCAAATGCAAGAACTACATGGCAAGCTTCAAATCCAAATTAGAGAAACATTACACCATATAGAAAATATTATAACCCTCTTCGACTTGAGAATTCTTTTTAGGTCCAACATACTACTACATCAATATATATAGTCATTCTGCAAACATCAGCGAAATCTCAACCACAGAAAACTAAATGTCTAGATCCTATAAGCAATGAATGTTTGAGAATCTTATTCTCACATAACTGCCAAACCCTCTCATCTCTGACTCGGATAAACTCTTTGATCACCATCGTTTGTCACTCTTATTACTAAATTTATTGTTGAGCACATTGCACCCTCTGGGCACCACCATGCATATCTTCATCTTCATCATATGCCTCTTGTGCCTGTTGCTGTTTCCGCCTCATTTCCTCTTCAAAGTTCACGTCATGTAAAGTGGTCTCTTCACATTCATCTAGCTCCATGTCAGACAGCTGGACTGAAGTCCTTGAGGGAAGCACCGACTCCAAGGCTTTGCACTGTTCTGGTGGCAGAGAGTCTGGGAAATCAACAGTAAAATGAATGTATAATTTCCCCCTCATGAATGGCCTTTGGTACATTGGCATGCCTTCATCATTTATGGCCTTGAATTGATCTGTCACCAATGGCAGAAGATACATTAATAAAAATGGTTCGTTAAAGGAAAACAAAAGAAATATTAATATCAATTTCAAGCAAACTTAAGAAACAAAATCCCATATTTGATGATCAAGCACTTTCCCAAGGATATACTCTTAAATTGCTAATTTTGCTAATTCCGAGTACGATATTAGAAAAAAAAAATACTGTAAAGAAACAGAAGAATAAGTAGATTGCCACCTCATAAAACAAGTTCAATCAAACATATAATCCAACCCACGGAGTTGGGATGTACAAAATCATTTACAGATACAAGCTGTTCACAATGCCACAGAAAATCAATGCAACATACCAGGTTTCACTACCTCCCCAGGTTGGGATTTTATGAGGAGCTGCCTTGAATCTAAGTGGGTCAATATAAATTGGAAGCCACATAGTGCCTCTGTCAGAGACAAGGTGTGTTCAACAATTAGGTCATCACCCTTTCGCTTAAATTTAGGATGCTCCTTTTGCTGGAGTACAAAAACAATGTCCCCGGTAATAGTATCAGGCTGCACAATAGCACACAATACTGAGCATGCAAGCAACCAAAGAAACAAAGAACTTGAAAATAAAATCAAAATTCCATGAAAATTGTGGGGGGAGGGAATCAGGCAAGAGTGCATTGACTCACAGCTTCATCAGCTTCTCCTGGAAATGTAATCTTCTGGCCATTCTGCATCCCCTTCTCAACAATAACCTCCAGCACTTTCTTCTCTTGAACAACCTTTTCACCTTTGCATTGAGGGCAGCGGTCCTTGTCATTAATGGTCTCACCAGTACCCTTGCACTCGTTGCAAGGATGTTGCATTTGCTGAATCATAGACGGTCCAAGGTGTCTTATTGAAACCTTCATTCCAGAACCTTGACAGCCAGAACATTTCATTGACGCACCAGACTTAGACCCTTTACTGCAATTTCCACAATAGAAAACACCCCAATCTTAGTCACATAAAATAAACACTTGACACACCAATAAGTGATATCACATAATTCAAAAACTAACCCTTTGCACTTTGAGCAAATAACATTGCGGGATAGTGAGAGCTTCTTGGAGGTGCCATTGTAGAGATCTTCCAAAGATACCTTGAGAGGATGAATTACATCCTCACCTCTCCTCTGCCTTCGGCCTCTGCTGCTTCCACCACCTGCAGATAAAATTTATCAAGCTAGAGCCAAATTGCAATCATACAACAAAAACAATAAGTTGTAAATTTTTCAGCATACTCACCACCAAATGGGCTGCCACCGAAGAACGATTGGAAAATATCGAATGGGTCATGACCACCACCACCACCACCCATTCCTTCCTTGAGAGCATCCTCACCGTACTGATCATATATCTCACGTTTTTCCGGGTCACTTAAAACCTCATATGCTTGTGCCAACTCTTTAAACTGAATCACAGAATTGCACAGCCCCAACATAAGCATAACTACTACCGTAGTAATAACAACCCAAAAAATAAATAAAAAAATAAACCACAATTAACAATTAAATATATGCATAAGCAAAGTCTTCAACCATCCAATTACTATAACCCAATTGTAAAATAATTCATTTATCTGGTTAAAATTTTGACTTTTAAACATATCAACAACTTCAAAGGCTAATCTTTGCCATTCAAATTCGCATAACTAATAAGACCAAAACCAGTGACTAACAAATCCCCACTCCGTGAAACCACAATAGCATACTAAATCACCAGATCTGATCCTAAATTAACAAAATTGATAACAGAAATAAATAAAAAAAACAGATAAATTCATCATCCATTCTTTAAGTCAACGCCATTAGATACCCAATTATACAAGATGATACCTTAACACAAACAAATACTAAATAATATAGAAAAATAATGAAAACCATTTACACATATATGCAAATATAGACCTTCTCAGGATCACCACCCTTATCAGGATGGTTCTTGATCGCAGCTTTTCTGTAAGCCTTCTTTAGATCATCTTGCGACGCATTCTTTGAGACTCCAAGAATTTCATAGTATTTTGTGTTATCGCTTTTCTTTGGTGCTCTTCCAAACATCTTTATTTCTTTTTATCACTCAAGAAAGAGGCTACGATCTGAACAAACAAGAAGCAATTCATTAAAATTCAAATCAAGAAAACATAAAACGCATCACGAAATTAGGAAATTTCGAAACGTACAGATTGATTAGGTCAAAAGAGAGCCACAAACAAAGAGGCTAGACGGCGATTGAGAGAAAGAGGGTTGCAAATTGGGTCAGATCTTCGTATTTAAGGTAAAAGATGGACGGTTCAGATTTGAGAGTTATAGGGGGGATTGGTAGGTTCATTTATAAGAAAGCAAACTTTTTTTTTTTAATAAGCTGGAAGGATCTAGAATTAACAAGTAGCATGCTATGACAAAAGCAAGAAAAACTTAGGGATCAAGTGGCTTCAAGATTTTATAATTTTAAGTATGTTTTTTATTCTTTTAACAAATTAAATTTTGTGTTTGTCGCTGTTTGATAATTTTTAATATATAAGATTATAGCCGTTAAATGAGTCCAACGGTATTAGCCTCATATATTTGAAATCGTCAAACGGTGATAAATACATGATTCAAATTGTCTAAAAAAGTGAAACACATATTTAAAATTGCAAAATCTTGAAACTACAAGGTAGTTTTTGTATTTTTCCCTTAATTACTTTTAGTTAGGTCATATAATGTGACAGATTCATTTAACAGCGTCAGTCTCATATACTGAAAATTGTCAAACAATAACAAATATAGGACCCAAATTGTTAAAAAATAAAACACATACTTAAAATTGCAAAACCTTAAAATCATAAGATAGTTTTCCGTACGTTTTCCAACAACTTATGCCAAAGTAAGGATAAACTATCTTCACTTCGTGTATTTCTATTTCATTCATATTAAGTCATGTGCCTTTTATTATTAGGCTATATTTGAAAAGAGATGAAATGAAGAAAAGAAAATAGAGAAGAAAATGTGAAGAAAAATAATGTTATTTTCTTTTGTTTGTTTTCCCTTCTTATGTTTGGATTGAGGAAAAGTAAAAAATAAAAGAGAAGAAAGAAAATGAATGGCTTTTAAATTACTATTTTAATCTTTTTACTCTAAAATTTGAATTACATTGGTTTTTATTATTTTTTATTTTTTTCTTCACTTTTCTCCCACTTTCTCTTCATTTTGGAGAGACAATTTTAGGTGGAAAATAAGTACATATTTTCTTTCCTCTTCATTTTCCCTTCTTTCTCCAAATATAAAAAAATTATTTTTCTCTCTTATTTTCCTTCCTTCCACATTTTCCTCCATTCTAAGCACAGTATTAGAGAAAATTACAGAAATTACCGAGGTCAACTAAAAGTTTTTTTAAAAATATGGTACCAACAAAAATTATTTCAAAATCATGGTATTTTATGCATTTTTTTCTTTTTTTTTCATTTTTACGTGATTATTTTTCTTTTTTTTCTTTCTTCTTTTTTCTTCATTGTTTTTTCTTAACATATTTCTTCTTTCTCTTTCCCTTTTTTTTATTTTCTATTTATTTTTT
>CATIWM010615983.1:0-22537 GCA_949671775.1 Mallotus repandus | reverse complement strand
CAATTCCTGCAAATCTGGGATATCAATATGGCACCATTCTCAGAATGTTAAACTCGCTTTTTCTTGTACTTAAAAAAAATCATTGGGGGGTTTTGAGAATTCCAATATCATAGATGTAAACTTCATTAATGTTTGGTATAATTGGAGTCTTGTCACGGTACAAACGTTTGTGTCTATAAGAACAAAATAAGGACCGTTAGATTATTTTTTATTTAATTATAACTATTGATTATTTTTGTATACTATTATTAATAAGCATTAATCTAACAATTATAATTTCATCTATATACATATGTATGTTTGTACTGAAGAATGACTCATATAAATAAATTTCATAAAATTTATTTTTACATTCAAATTTAATGTGTTTAGTTTAAATGAAAATTTTATAAAATTCATTTGTAATTACAACTTTTTAAATTTATGAAAATTTTCATGAATAAATTAAATTCTAAAAAAATAGTTAGAATATTTAAATGAATTTTAAAATATTTTTTTTGTTTTTTAATGGCATGCTTGCAATTTATTGACTAAACATTATGTTTTTAGAGAACATATTTAGTTTTATTCTGAATTCAATGACAATTATTAATTACATCACACTTTTAAATTAATATGAATTTGCTTCTTTAACTTCTAAATTATATCACTTCGATTTAATTTTATTTTAAAAATTTTAGATCTCGATAAATAAATTTGACACTTCTTAAAATTTTCTTTCTCTTTACACAAGAAAAAATAATATATAAAAAAAATGCTCTTAAATCTTAATCTTACAACTTTTGAAATAAACTGAAAAATTTAACTTTCAAATTTTTAAATAAAGTTTCAATTTTTTAGGCATTAATCAATGAAAATAATAAGAAAAAACAAACAACAAGTCATAATTTGTAAATCAATTTATTATATGCATAAATATTTATAAAATTTTAAAAAATAATTAACTATCACAATAAAAAATAATGAAACTTTAAAGAAATATTTTTGTTCCTTTCATATTTTTTAGAAAAATAAAATGTTCTTTATATTATTGATTAATATTTTTTTAATATCTCAAATTCTTTCCTTTTCTTATCCATTTCATATTAGAAAATTTTTAAATAACATGACTTAAAATTGAGAATTGAAATTTAAAATAATTAGAATATAAGGCTTTCAAGTGAAAAAAGTTGAAAATTTATGAAATAATTTAGAAATAAATTTTTGGATTTAATTTGAGAGCGGTAACATTAGGATTTGAAAGCACTTTTAATATTTTATATATTTCTTGTAAGAAAAAGAGAATAAAAATTTTAATTAATGTCAAATTCATTTTATGGGATCCAAAAGTTTTTTTTTTTTTTTTTTTAAATGATTAGATCCTTGCAATAAAGCTGGAGTTAAATGAGCAAAATAATATGATTTTAGAGGTAGGATATAATAGATAATTAACTTTTAAGTTCAAGGTAGACCTAACCAATTTCTCTTATTTTTATTATTTTTTTCATAAATAATCCAATGAATTTTTATTGAGCTACAACCAGTACGATACAATCAAAGAATACAACTCAAAATATCTCTAACATGAGAGACCTAACAAACAACCTACAAGATGCTTCAAAAAAATCACCCTACAAGACAACTAAAGCCTATCATAAAACATAGGATTTCGATCTGCAGGTTCCTCAATACAAAATCTAAGCGTTACGGCATTTCTAATTTTTTTTTTCTTTTTCAAAATAAAGAAGCAATAATTCATGCAACAAAAGAAAAACCATCACAAAGAAGAACTTCCAACTTATTGGGAAGATTTATAATCCAAGGAAGAAGCACAAAATTCACAAAAATTTTAGCTGCATATAAAATTTGCTACTGGGTTTGCTGATCTTTTGATAAGAACAACATCAAATATAATTTGCATCCACTTCCCAACTGATGATATTCAAAGATTAATTAACCATTTCCTAAAGAGTGGGTGAATTAGTTTATAAAATTACAGAAGAATGACCAATAGTTTAGGCTACAATAATTGCTTCTTGTAGGGCTAAAGCTTCACCAATAGGAACTAAATTACAACATACACTTCTTTAACCTTACTATGCCTAGAAAGGCATAAGGATCTCCACTCGTGAGCCAGCCAGGAAGCCGTATGGCTTCAAGCAATATAGATGATTTGTAATAACGACACTAGGGGAATTAGAAGTGAGGAACTTTTTAGAACCATGGAGAAGTCTTATGTGAAGGAGTCACCACTTGATCGTTTGAAAAAAAAAAAAGGAAATAATTTTTAGATTAAGGGACTGTATTCAATTAAAATTTTTAAAAATATTTATAGACTTTTTTAAGTGAATGACTTTTTTAGAGTTTATAGACTTTTATAGAGTTTAATGACTTTTTTAAACTTGATTTTGGAAGATTTTTATAGAGTTTATGAATATATTAATGACTGTTATAGACTTCATTTTGAAAGACTTTTTATAACTTTTATTGACACTGAACAACTTTTATTGATTTTAACATATATATTTTGACCTAATAAATTAATTTTTATCATATAATAAAAAAAAATTAAAATAATTATTTAAAAGTGGATGTCTTTAATTACTTTTTTTTTAAAATAATTAAGATATTTATTTTATTAATTTCAAATAAAAGATATATCAAAGAGTTTTTTCAGCTAATAGATTTTTCCACAATCCACCAAAAAAATATTTACCTAACATATATATAATAAAAAAACATGATAAACAAAAATGAAAAAAATATAAAAAAAGTGAAAATAAATTGAAATAGCAATAAGTAGATTAACCTTGTGGCACTTTAAGTTCATTACTCCTTGATAGAGCATCATATTTGAAAGTTATTCAAAGTCTTGAGGTAGGGCGAATGACTTTGTGTAGGTTAATATAAATAGTAAAAGTCATTCAAAGTCCATAAAATTCTATTGTTTATTAAAATTCATGACTTTTTGAATATGAGTTTAGTTTTATTAATTCTTTAAAATTCCTAATTAAATAGCTCTTAACTTTTATAGACTTTTTTAATTATAAAAGTCATTATTAAATACACCCTAACTTTTAAAAGTTAGGATTGAATACCCTATGACTTTTACAATCTATCAAAGTCTTTAAAAATTCTAATTGAATACATATCCCTAAGTGATATTTGCCTTTTAAACAAGAGATGAGACTCCAGAATGTTTCTATTTGACTACCTTTCATTAGGTGATATTCGTTGCACATTTTCAATCACCATAGGTTTTGGGTAAAATTCATTATGAAGCCTCTAAACTTATTGAGTTTATTATTTTGAGTCTTTATCCTTTCATTGCATTTTATTGAGCCATTATACTTTTATTTAAGTGGCTATTGAGATTTTTTTAATAGTTTTTAATAGACGGTGTTAAGTATTGCATATAAAAATAAGGCAAAATCCATTATGAAGCCCCTAAATTTATTGGTTTTATTTGATTCAACCCTTATCCTTTTTCATTTTATTATATTGAGCCCCTATGCTTTTATTTAAAATCTTGATGATATTATTTTTATATGTAATACTTAACACTGTTAGTGGGTTTGTCAAATTGGTCTTCAATAGTTATATAAATAAAAGCATAGGGACTCAATAGAATGTAATAAAATGATAAGGGCTCAATAGAATAAACTGTTATAATTCAAGAGCTTAATAATAAATTTTGCCTAGTTTATATATAACAATAATATAAACATATACATAACCATCAACAACTATAAATAAATAATAAATAAATGAATATTTACAAATTATCTATATCGCTTTCTTGGTAAATATATTAAAAGTAGAAAAAAAAAATTGCAGCATCTAAAAAATTTTTACCCCTTAAATATATGTAGTGAAAATTTATCTTTGACTTTCATCCCACTTCTATCCATTGAATTGGGTTAAAAGTTGAGTTAGATTTTTTAAATTGTTCATCAAATTAGATAAAATTTAATTTTCATTGTCTGGTTACCTTGATAAATGTTTTTTTTATTATAAAATTTAATGATGAATATGGACATATAAATACAACAACTTACAGTTACGACTATCTTCAACTTTGCACCAATTTTAATATTTGTAGCTGGACCTCTGTCACTCCTCAAATCTTAAAAAATAAAATCAGAACTTTTACTCTACAAATATTACTGGAGGACTAACTAAAAAAAATTGGTGAATTTAAAAGGAGAGCAATATTTTCATAAAAAAGACAAATAACGATGACTTTTCAATTAAATTTGTAAATGGTTCTCTTTAAAAAATTGTAAGTGGTTCTAAACATTGACAAGTAATAAGTAAATAAATATACATGAAAAGCACAAAATAACAAAGAGCAAGAAAAAAAAACTTAACTTAAAGATTTGGTTGAAAGGGAAAATTAATATTATATAAAAACTTTTAGAATTTGAGTTGTATTTGAATATGTATAATAGTGTTTTAGGTAAAAAAATAAAAATAAAAATTATAATAAAAATTTTATTTTTAATAAAAGTTAAGATTTTTAAAAATTTGACATTTTAAATTTTAGAGTGAATACTAAAATATAAAAATATATACTTGTCAAATTTTTGTTTTAATGACTTTAAAACTGAACATTTAATATATACTAATCGTCAATCCGTGCATTGCGTGGACTTTAGATAATATACATATTTTAATATAATTATTAAATAATTTTAATAAATTAAAAACAACAAACTAATCAAATATAAAAGTGAAAGTTTAAAAATTTATTGTAATGTTTATTTAGTAATTTTTATTAAAAGTAAATATATATTTTTTTAATATGTATAGTAATAATAATAATAAATAAATGAAAAGAAAAGAAAAATAGAAAATAATTAATAAATTACACATTTTTACTTACATTAAAAAAAGAAAATTTTGTTTTTAATTGAATAAAAGGTGGATATTTTAATTAGAATAAAACATATAATTTCTAATGAAAAAGAAGAGTAGTGTTTTAGATATAGTATAATTAAATTGTTTTACATAGAATAAAACATATATATTTTAAAATAAAAATTTTTATAAAGAGGAAAAAGTAACTAAATAAATTAAAAAATATATATATTATGTTAGTTTTAATTTTTTTAATTTTTATTGCCATTATTTTTAAATATAATAGGATTTGTTTTGAAAACTATTAAATTACTATTGGAGTATGTATAATAGTGTTTTAGTTAAGAAAATTTTTAAAAATAAAATTTCGAATGGTTTAGAAAAAAAATGATTGAATGATTTGAGATAAAAATATAAAAAACTTTTAAAAATTGAGTAGTATTGGAATATATATATATATATATATATATATTAGTGTTTTAGTTAACAAATAATACTAAAAAATTATAATAAATATTATATTTTTAATAAAAATTAGGATTCTTAATGGTTTGATACATTAGTTTTTGGAGTGAATATTCAAATAGGAAGATAGATACTTGTCAAATTTTTGGCTTAATGACTTTAGTAATACTAATAATTGAATAAATAAAATAAAAGAATAATAGAATATAAATGATAAGTTACACATTTTTACTTATGTTAAATAAAAATAAAAATGTGTTTTTAATTAAAAAAAGTTGGATGTTTTAATTAATTAAATTAAAAGACATAATTAAATTATTATTGAAGTATGTATAATAGTGTTTTAATTAAGAAAATTTTAAAAAATAGAATTTCTAATGGTTTAGGAAAAATGATTGAGGAATTTGAGATGCAAAAAATACGTATTATATAAATACTTTTAGCATTTGAGTAGTATTATAATATGTATATTCGTATATTAATTAAAAAATAATACTAACAACCTAAAAATTAAGATTTTTATTGGTTTGACACGTTAGCTTTTAGAGTGAATATCTAAATATGAAGATAGACATTTGTCAAATATTCGGCTCAATGACTTTAGAGTTCAGCATTTAATATATGAGTAATGATACATTTCGTGGGTCCTGATATGAACAGTATGTCGTGGGCCCACTAAAAGATAAAAAAATTACAATCTCTTTTGTGCCCCAAATATAGGGGAGCTATTAATTTTTAGAGAGAAGGGGGGGGGGGGGTTATTAAATTCAAGGACTTGTAACACATGGTTCATGTCGAGGCCCGTGACACCAATCTTTTATTCTTAATGGGTAATGATACGTGTTGCAGGTCCTAACATGAATAATGTGTTGCGAGTCCGCTAAAAGACAAAAAAAAATGTAATCTCTTTTGTACCCCAAATACAGGAAGACCTATCAACTGGAGGGGGTTCTTAAAAAATTCATGGGCCGGCTATATACTGTTTATATCGAGGGCCCACGACACCAATCTTTATCCTTAATAGGTGATGATACATGTCGTAGACCCCGACATGAACAATGTGTTGCTAGCCCATTAAAAGACAAAAAAATTACAGTCTCTTTTGTGCCTAAATATAGGGGGCTATCAATTAGAGGGGCTTTTTGCAAAATTTATGGGCCCGCGACACACTGTTTATATCGGGCCTCATGACACCAATCATTATCCTTAATGGGTAATGATATATGTCACAGGCCGGCTAAAAGATAAAGAAATTACAGTCCCTTTGTGTCCCAAATATAGGGGGACTTTTTGAGAAATTCATGGGCTCGCGTGTTTATGAGCTATCTAAAGATGATTTTTATTTATTTTCTAAAAATCTTGAATTTTTCTGGGTTCGGGTTACTGTTCATGGCACTATTCCGGACAGTCTGGGTGGGGGGGTTGTTAAATTCAAGGGCTTGCAACACATGATTCATGACGAGGCCCATGACATCAATCTTTATCCTTAATGGGTAATGATGCGTGTTGCGGGTCCCAACATGAATAATGTGTTGCGAGTTCGCTAAAAGACAAAAAAAATGCAATCTCTTTTGTGCCCCAAATACAGGGTGATCTACCAACTAGAGGGGGTTTTTAAAAAATTCACAGGCCTACTATACACTGTTCATGTCAGGGCCCGTGACACCACTCTTTATCCTTAATAGGTGATGATACATGTCGTAGACCTCGACATGAACAGTGTGTTGCTAGTCCGCTAAAAGATAAAAAAATTGTAGTATCTTTTGTGCCTAAATACAGGGGGCTATCAATTAGAGGGGGCTTTTTACAAAATTTATGGGCCCGCGACACACTGTTTATATCGGGCCTCGCGACACCAATCATTATCCTTAATGGGTAATGATATATGTCGCGGGCCGACTGAAAGATAAAAAAATTACAGTCCCTTTTGTGTCCCAAATATAAAGGGGCTTTTTGAGAAATTCATGGGCCCGAGTATTTGTGAGCTATCTAAAGATGATTTTTATTTATTTTTTTAAAAATCTTAAATTTTTTCGGGTTCAGGTTACTGTTCACAGCCCGTGACACCAATCGTTTATTCTTAATGGGTAATGATACATGTTGCGGGTCCTAACATGAATATTGTGTTGCGAGTCCACTAAAAGACAAAAAAAATATAGTCTCTTTTATACCCCAAATACAGGGAGACCTATCAACTGGAGGGGGTTTTTGGAAAATTCACAGGCCTGCTATATACTGTTTATGTCGGGGCCCATGATACCAATCTTTATCCTTAATAGGTGATAATACGTGTCGTAGACCCCGACATGAACAATGTGTTGCTAGCCCGCTAAAAGACAAAAAATTGCAGTCTCTTTTGGGCCTAAATATAGGGGGGCTATCAATTAAAGGGGCTTTTTGTAAAATTTATGGGCCTGCGACACAATGTTTATATTGAGCCTCATGACACCAATCATTATCCTTAATGGGTAATAATATATGTCGCAGGCCGGCTAAAAGATAAAGAAATTGCAGTCCCTTTTGTGTCCCAAATATAAGGGGGCTTTTTGAGAAATTCATGGGCTCACGTGTTTGTGAGCTATCTAAAGATGATTTTTATTTATTTTCTAAAAATCTTGAATTTTTCTAAGTTCAGGTTACTGTTCACGGCACTGTTCCGGACAATCCCGAGAGGGGGAGGGGGGTTGTTAAATTTAAGGGCTTACAACACATGGTTCATATCGAGGCCCGTGACACCAATCTTTATCCTTAATGGGTAATGATGCTTGTTGCGGGTCCCAACATGAACAATGTGTTGTGAGTTCTCTAAAAGACAAAAAAAATGCAATTTCTTTTGTACTCCAAATACAGGGGGACCTATCAACTGGAGGGGATTTTTGGGAAATTCACAGGCCTGCTATACACTGTTCATGTCGGGGCCCGTGACACCAATCTTTATCCTTAATAGGTGATGATACATGTCGTAGACCCCGACATGAACAGTCTGTTGCTAGCCCGTTAAAAGACAAAAAAATTGCATTTTCTTTTGTGCCTAAATATAAGGGGCTATCAATTAGAGGGGCTTTTTGTAAAATTTATGGGCCCGCGACACACTATTTATATCGGGCCTCATGACACCAATCATTATCCTTAATGGGTAATGATATATGTCGCGGGCCGGCTAAAAGATAAAGAAATTACAGTCTCTTTTGTGTTCCAAATATAGGGGGGCTTTTTGAGAAATTCATGGGCTCGAGTGTTTTTGAGCTATCTAAAGATAATTTTTATTTATTTTCTAAAAATCTTGAATTTTTCTGGGTCCGGGTTACTGTTCACTGCACTATTCCAGAAAGTCCCGGGGGGTTGTTAAATTCAAGGGCTTGCAACACATGGTTCATGTCGAGGCCCGTGACATCAATCTTTATCCTTAATGGGTAATGATGCGTGTTGCAGGTCCCAACATGAACAATATGTTGCGAGTTCGCTAAAAGACAAAAAAAATACAATCTCTTTTGTACCCCAAATATAGGGGGACCTATCAACTGGAGGGGGTTTTTGGGAAATTCACAGGCCTGCTATACACTGTTCATGTCGGGGCCCGTAACACCATCTTTATCCTTAATAGGTGATGATACATGTCGTAGACCCCGACATAAATAGTGTGTTGCTAGCCCGCTAAAAGACAAAAAAATTGCATTTTCTTTTGTGCCTAAATACAAGGGGGCCCTCAATTAGGGGGGGCTTTTTGTAAAATTTATGGGCTCGCGACACACAGTTTATATTGGGCCTGGTGACACAAATCATTATCCTTAATGGGTAATGACATTTGTCGCGGGCCGGCTAAAAGACAAAAAAATTGCAGTCCCTTTTGTGTCCCAAATGTAAGGGGGCTTTTTGAGAAATTCATGAGCCCACATGTTTGTGAGCTATCTAAAGATGATTTTTATTTATTTTTCTAAAAATCTTAAATTTTTCTTGGTTCGGGTTACTGTTCACGGCCCGTGAGACCAATCTTTTATTCTTAATGGTTAATGATACGTGTTGCAGGTCCCAACATGAATAATGTGTTACGAATCCGTTAAAAGACAAAAAAAAAAGTAATCTCTTTTGTGCCCCAAATGCAGGGAGACCTATCAACTGGAGGGGATTTTTGGAAAATTCACGGGCCTGCTATATACTGTTTATGTCAAGGCCCACGACACCAATCTTTATCCTTAATAGGTGATGATACATGTCGTAGAACCCGACATGAACAATGTGTTGCTAGCCCGCTAAAAGACAAAAAAATTGCAGTCTCTTTTGTGCCTAAATATAGGGGGCTATCAATTAGAGGGGCTTTTTGCAAAATTTATAGGCCCGCGACACATTGTTTATATCGGGCCTCATGATACCAATCATTATCCTTAATGGGCAATGATATATGTCGCGGGCCGGCTAAAAGATAGAGAAATTATAGTCCCTTTGTGTCCCAAATATAGGGGGACTTTTTGAGAAATTTACGGGCTCACGTGTTTGTGAGCTATCTAAAGATGATTTTTATTTATTTTCTAAAAATCTTGAATTTTTCTAGGTTCGGGTTACTGTTCATGGCACTGTTCCGAACAGTCCTGGGGGGGTTGTTAAATTCAAGGGCTTGCAACACATGGTTCATGTCGAGGCCCGTGACACCAATCTTTATCCTTAATGGGTAATGATGAGTGTTACGGGTCCCAACATGAACAATGTGTTGCGAGTTCTTTAAAAGACAAAAAAATGCAATCTCTTTTGTACCCCAAATACAGGGGGACCTATCAATTGGAGGGGTTTTTTGGGAAATTCACAGGCCTGTTATACACTGTTCATGTCGGGGCCCGTGACACCAATCTTTATCCTTAATAGGTGATGATACATGTCATAGACCCTGACATGAACAGTGTGTTGCTAGCTCGCTAAAAGATAAAAAAAATTGCAATCTCTTTTGTGCCTAAATACAGGGGGGCTATCAATTAGAGGGGCTTTCTGCAAAATTTATGGGCTCGCGACACACTGTTTATATCGGGCTTCGCGACACAAATACGTGCATTAGTTTACATGCATATATATAATAATAATTCACTCAGTGAGGTATGACTCCCCTCAATTATTTTTCAGGATTCTTCTCGTCAGCCCCCTACTAGTAGTAATCTTCGCCGGATTCTTTGTTCTCCGGCTGACTTATGTAAATTTTGAATTGTCACTTTTCTTGTATTTTATTAGACGTTGCAATGGTAGTATATCTTGTGGTAGTATGTAATATTGTTTTAGATTGAAATGGTGTATTTGAATATTTGTATAAATATTTTATTATGATATGATATGGAGTTTTCTTTATATTATTAAAAGTTTTAATTCTGAGGTATTTATATATATATGTTGAATGTTTTATTTGTGTTTAAGGCTTGCTACGGGTTCCGGATTCGTGTGAATTCCTATTCCTTAGCACCGGTCATGACTCTCGGGTTTGGATCGTGACACCGCGACACTAATCTTTATACTTAATGGGTAATGATAAATGTCATGGACCCCCAACATGAACAGTGTGTCACAGGCCCACTAAAAGATAAAAAAATTATTGTCTCTTTTGTGCCCCAAATACAAGGGGGCTATCAATTGGAGGGAGGCTTTTTGAACAATTCACGAGACCGTGGCACTGTTCATGTTGGGGCTCGCGACCCCAATTTTTATCCTTAATGGGTAATGATACATGTCGTGAGCTCACTAAAAGATAAAAAATTATAGTTCCTTTTGTGCCCCAAATACGAGGGGACAATCAATTGGAGGGGAGCCTTTCGAGAAATTCATGGGCCCGTGACATACTGTTCATATCGGGGCCCATGACACCAATCTTTATCCTTATTGGGTAATGGTACATGTTGCGGGCCCCGATATGACCATAACTACATGTTAATGTAATTCAAGCATGAACAACCAACTAAAAAAGAAAAAATTCACATTCATTATAAATCGTTTCTCTTAAGCTTTCATTGATATAGATAATTTCTCCTTGGCCTTCCCACATATGTTCCACCCAAATTTCTGGTTGTCTCTTCTTGAAGAACTTTTTCTTTCCCTTTATTTCTCCTGACTAATGTTGTAGCTTACTTAGGTTTAGTTATAGCATTCTGAGACTGACTCATAACAAAATTGCTATTTGTGTTTTGTGTAGAGGGTTGATTATCCTCCACAATTGCCTGAAATCAAACAAAGTATGTGCTTAATAATAATGAACTACAGAAAACAAAAGTATCAATCAACAAACAAATTTTCTAATCTCTAATAATCAAAATAATTAAAGGATTTAATATGATTTCCTATGTTGGGACAAGTCTTTCTATTGTGCCCCTCCTTTTGACGTAAACCACATACTTGTTTCAAGTCTTTCTTTGAAAGCTTGCCTTCCTTCTGTCCATTATTGTTTTTCTTATTAAAAGCTCGAACTCTTTTAGTTTTAAGCCTGCTACGCAATTGGGGAGTGGGGGAGGTTCTATTAGCTGAAACTCATTCATCTTATAAAATCTTAGTCTCGGAACAGGAAGTA
This sequence comes from Mallotus repandus, assembly GCA_949671775.1. Taxonomy (NCBI): domain Eukaryota; kingdom Viridiplantae; phylum Streptophyta; class Magnoliopsida; order Malpighiales; family Euphorbiaceae; genus Mallotus; species Mallotus repandus. The sequence goes on along the minus strand of CATIWM010615983.1, from coordinate 10,698 downwards.
GGGGCTATTGGTAGGTAGCCATATAAATTGTCTTATGATACCACTTGGATATCACTGACATTAGATCTATTGGCGAGTGATACAATGCGCATATTGCATGAGAACATGGAATTCCTGTGAGTTTCTAAGCTTTGCATGTGCACAATTGCTTATCAAAAAGACAGTATGCTTATCCTACCCTTCTCATATCTTATATCCATTGCACCATTGAAAGCCACTTTACGTCTAATGCAATTATCCTTATAATCCTAAAATAAATGCATACAAGGTGGACTCCATTCATTAATCCAATTTGCAGCCATCTTCTTATTTACTTTGATCCTATTCATGGGTTGCAATTGAATGCCTTCAAGCATACAAATAATTGGGTTATGTCTAGCAGCTAGGATCTATGAATTAAATTATTCTGTGAAGTTATTATCCACCACTATTGATTTGCATCTCGAGCTAAAGTACGCTCTACACCAATTATAAGATGGGTAGTATAACAAACTTTTTGCAGCTTTTTGAGAAACCTCTCCTAATTTCTCTAAATTATCATTGAATTCTTCTTCATATGTGCTCCAAGCACAAATCCATAATTTCTTCTTAAGTTCTCCACTAATCCACTTCTTGTTCTAATTCGAGAAAATGTGTCAAGCACACTATCTGTGCTCAGCTTGAGGTAGCATAGTCGTGACACCATTAATTAAGCCTTGTTTCATTAAAAAATTAATAGCTTATTTGCAAATGAATTAATCAACATATAATAAAAATTAATACTTATGAACATTACTCACCTTTTGCATATCATAAATAAGTGTCAAATGTGAGCCATATCCCTATTGAAGTTCTTGGACAAGCAAACACAAGAATGACCTCCAATTATTCTTATTCTCGTTGTCCACTACTGCCCATGCAATTAGCAGCATTTGATCATCACCATCAAACCTGACAGTAACTAATAATTGCCCTTTGTAAACACCCTTCAATAAGCATCCATCAAGACCAATAATTGGTCTACATCCAGATTTTCAACCCTTCTTAAGTGCATCAAAACATATAAACATTTGTCTGAAGACCATTTTGCCTTGAGTTAATGATTCCTTGTACAATCCAATTTCAATTTTTGTGTCTAGATTGCTTTTTTTTTTTAAAGCAGCAACATATGCCTCTAGTTGTTCAAATTGAACTTTGTAGCTACCATCAAGTTCTTAAATGGTAATTCTTTTTGCTCTCTTACACTTGTGAAAACTAACATTGATTTTTAAAAGTTCTTTTGCTTCATCTCGTATATCTTTCACCTTGAAAGCTAGATTGTTGTATATCTTTTTCTTGAAATGAGTAGTAAAAAACTTGGCACTAGCACTTAGAATTGAAAAGTGCTTAAAGCATCTATGTTTAGCTATGAGTTTTTTAATTGTTAAACTAGGATTTTTTCCATCTTTTGAAATCCTAAGCATAAATGGACAGCTCTTTTCATTTTGACACTTTACAACTATCCTCAAAGGATCATTAGGATTAAGTTTGAGCTTATATCCAAATTGTACAACATATTTAGATATGGCCTCCCTTGCTTTTTTAGCATTAGTAAAGGTCATTCCAAGCATTAAATGACCTTGGCCAAGCTATGTATCATATCTGACCCTCTCATTGGGTGGTTCAGAATCATCCTCTCTTGACTCATTAGAGGATTCATCTTCACTAGAATGAGACTTTTCTTCTTCCTTAAGTTCACTAACATATCCTTTTGGCCCCACATAATTGTATCCATGTATATCAGTCCCATCTGTTGCATGACTACTACCCCCTGTCTCTAGTACAAATTCATTTCCTATATGAGTATTACCCCCTACATTTGGTACAAATTCAGTGTCTTGTAAATTTTTAGTGACAAGTGTAGCTCTAGGTGTAGGTGCAGGTGTAGTTTCTGGTTCAGTTGGATTAGCATTTGAACAATGAGTAGGTGTAGGTTCAGAATCAATATTCAAATCTCCTATAGACTGAGACTAATTGAAGTCTACAATATTTGGCTCAATGTTCATATGAACCTCACCCTCTGTTTCATTAAAATGCCCACCCCTATTTCATTAATATTTTTCCTATTTGATTCATTCACATTATCTACTACTTCTTCTCTAGTACTAGCAGACCCTTTATCAACTACTCCCCTAGTACTAGTCTCCCAAGTAATCTTTAATGCATGAGGCATATACAATGGGGTATCCACATGATGATCAACATAAAAGTTGATTTCTCTCACCCATGAGTATTTGCTAATGTAATTTAAAATTTTTCTCACTATATTATCATCATGCACTAAAAATAAGCCATCCTTTAATTCCTTTCCCAGTTCAAGCACACAGATTTTCTCAATCATCTTAAAGCCATAAGTTTTTTGGTATCTAAATAACAAGTCTTAATAACATAAGAAATCAGGATCAAAGTCACACAGTATGCCAGTTTCACCATCAACATATTGAAGCTTATCATCAATATACTTCCAAGTACCAAAAAAATGAAAAACAAGATCCACAGTAGCTTCCATTACTGAAAAGACAATATAAAACAACACCACCATCAGTAAATAATGACCCAAAAATGCACTTTTTTTTTACACAAAATAAGACATGCAATTACACTTACCTACTAACTTCAGACTACTAGTGACAACGACAGAACTTCCTTTTTTATCCCTCCATTCCCACCCAAATAACGATGGTGATTGTCAGGATCAATTTGTAATTTGCTTCAAGGTTAGGGTTAGCAAAATGGGAATTTTCTCTCTCTTATTTGAATCTCCCAGAAGTAGTTGGGAAAGTTAATACAGAAGAAGCACCAAATTTTTCTTCCCTAATAACGTTATTCATATGTGGAAGACATGGGCTCCATTCTAGCTCGCATGGATGCCACATCACATAAAGAGGTAATGACAACCTATTTCAATTTCAGACCATCGTTTATTAGGTTTTAATGAGGTGCTTAAAAACTTATTTTGAGCATTAGCCTAATATAAAAAAACTGCACCTTTACCCTATATATGTAATATATAGATATAAATATGTCAAATTAGGCTAGTTTTGTCAAACTTAAAGTTGGAAAAACCTATTAAGTGGCCCTCAAACTTTCGTGGTTTGTTTTATTGAGGCCCTATACATTTATTGTGTTTTAAAAGACCTTAAACATTTATTTGATATAACATCGAATCCTTAAATATTTATTTGATACAACATCGAATCCTTAAATATTTATTTGATACAACATCGAATCCTTAAACATTTATTTGATATAACATAGAAGCTTTAAACATTTATTTGATACAACATTGAACCCTTAAACATTTATTTGATACAATATCGAACCCTTAAACATTTATTTGATACAATATTGAACTCTTAAATATCAATTCTACTTTCCGTCTTTCTACCAAAAAAGGGTTCGATGTATGGGTGTAACCGAACCGAATCGAGTTGAACTTTTAAAAGTTAAGGCGTGGCTCGTTTAAAAATTAATAAACTCGAGTCAAGCTCGAGCTTTCAAAAGTCTGGCTCAAGCTCAACTCGAGTTAGTTTTTGACGAACTCGCCGAGCCCGAGTCGAGCTCGCGAGCCAGACGATTGAGCTCAACAACGTATTTTTGTAATTAGACATTACATTATTTTATAATGTCAAATTATGTATTTTTATGACATTGAAATTGCTTATAACATTAAAATTATGTAGTTTTAATTTCAAATACGAATATTACTTAATATTATATTTACATTGAAAATATATTATTTTTTGTTAAAATGTTATGTTATTTTATTTAAAGTTAATAGTAAAACTACGTAGTTTATAGATTAGAGAATTAGGTTAAAAAACTTGTTTATGTTTACATCAAAATTAAAAAATACATAGTTTTGATTTAAAACTAGGTAAACTATATAGTTTTGCCACAATATAATACAAATTAAATTATAATTTATAATTCAAATTATATTTATCTATTACTTTAAATTTTCATGATTTAATATTAATACTTATATATTACTTTAAAAAATAAATACTATTTAATTTTTTATTCATTGAACAAATTTATTATTTGCTAAATATTTAATTAATATTGTATAATATTTACTTATTATAATATTAATGTTAATTTACATGCAAAAAAATTATATAATATTATCATGAGTACATAACATTGTTATATGTAATATTTTATATTAATTACTACTAATTTAATTAATATTGTCTTTACTTAATATAAAATTAGTATTATTTAATATTGACTTACTAAATTAAATGATATTTATTGAATATTAATATTTAAATTGAATTATACCTATTTAATTCTACTACCTCATATAACGAGCATGCTCATGAGCCTATAAACGAGCTTGTTCGTAAGCTGACGAACGAGTCTATTCGCGAGTTTTAACGAGCCGAACTTAAGGAAGCTCGGGCTCAACTCATTTAGCTTACGAGCCTCAAAATAGAGTTTGACCTCGGCTCATTTAGCTTAACTAACAAACTCGAACGAGCTTTTTTTGAGTCAAGCTCTGAACGAACCACGAACCGTTCGGCTTAGTTACACCCATAGTTCGATATTGTATCAAATAAATATTTAAAAGTCTTTTAAAAGACAATAAATGTATAGGGACTCAATAAAACAAACCACATAAATTTGAGGGCCACATAATAAGTTTTTTCTTTAAGGTTCGATGTAAATATGCAAAAGATCAGAAATATTGTGATTTTGGTACCAATAAACCTAAAAAATAATTATATATTAACAATTTATCTATTATCTTTAATTTACCATTAACAATTTAACTATTACACTTGTAATTATTATATTCTATTTTTTTTAACCCTCAAAAAAAGTATATCATTTCTATTATATATTAATTCTCTTGACCTTTATTCTTGCAGTTTAAAATATAAAAATCGACAGTACGATTTACTTCATTTCAGTACATTATTATTACCATAGGTCAAAATAAAATAAAGCCTGTAACAAAAAAAAAAAAAAAAAACATACAAAACTCTGTTAGAATATATATACTTTATTTTTTTCTATTATCTCTTTGTGCATCTTGTAAATTGCCTCACTTTGCATTTTTTTAACATTAATAAGTTATAAATCAAAATTATTAATCAAATTTATCAAGAATGTAACAAATAAAAAATTTAATATTTTTTAATGATGGTTTTATCATTTTTATCTTTTATTTATGTTTTTTTATTACTTATAAAAAATTTAACCATACAATAATGCTTTATTTATTTATTTTTTTTATTTTTAGTTATTTCACATACATTTTATAAACTATATTGACAATTTTTTTTAAGAAGAAAATTTCACACACATCTTATCCAATGCATGTTTATTTACCAAACAAGTTTAGCAATTTAATTATACACATGAAACTGTTACTCTATAGTTCCACTATTAAGTTTTGGAATATTGCATGATATGGTTTTTGTTTGAAAAAAAAGGATTAGAGTCAGAGAAAGCATGGCAAGCTCAAAACAAACATAAGTCTGCAACTAAGTTCAGAAATCACAATCCAAAAAATTCAACTCATAAACTAGTGAATCTCCTTCAATAGAGTACAAGGAAGATTAATATAGTTAGAAAACTGTTCCACATCTTTCTTTGGTTAAAACATTCCTCTTAGGGGTTAGTATCTCCACTTATAAGTAATTTGCATGCAGAATGCGTTCTAGCTCTGTGGATGTTCAATTAACACCATTCATGTAGCACAGTAAGCATATTGCAGATAAGATGATATTCATCCCTTCATGAGAATTTATGTATGTTTCTATTACAAGATGAGCTTATCTGATTTCATAACACCAAACATTTGATGAAAATACCTACCAGTGAAGCCTGGAACTGGCAGCCTGCATAAGTGGGTGTGCAAAATATGCACCTAAAGTCAATGCGGTAATTGAAAAATAAGGCAACCGGAAAAATTCCTTAATATAACCTTTTGGCAACTTTTGACGACCATCAAGAATAGCAGCAAATGGAATAATACTTGTCCGCCCCTTTACAACTTCAAAAGCCTCACCGTATCGCTTTGCTAGTCTCCTGTCCCCATTCCACACCCCAAATAAGTGGTGTCCAATTAAACCAAGAGATGCAGCAGCAGCAACAGTGTTGCCAATCCAAATTGTATGAGCCAAGCACCAGAGTACCTGCCCTACCATCTGAAAAGAAACACGTGTTAATTTAAGTTAGCCGACAACTAACTCGTTATGAGCATATGTGAGTGAGATTATGGATGCCACAGCAGAAGTTTTTTGTTCACCACATAGAACCATCAGTGTTTTCTTTTGTTTGTGTATAAAACTTCAAACATCATCCTAGGATTATTTGGAAACAAAATGTGCAGCAACACCTGCAAATATGAAGTATGATTTCTACAGGCAGGATCCAAAAAGTATCTATGCGTGTTTATTTCTAAATATCCAGAACTTTTCCAGCCAAATTACAGTCAAGTGATGCCAGAATGAAACATGTCCTTCAAATAGCATGGTGAATGAGAATAGTTTTCGCAGCTCATACATTTGTAGATTAATGAAAAAATATGGCATAACATGGTGAGGCTGAATCCGAAGTCACAACACAATAATTAAGCTCTAGCCAATATTCAGTCCGATTATCGTAAACAATAAATATGTAACAAGTTTCTTTCAAATGCTCAGCGACAGCATTTTGTGTAACACATATATATATTTTTTCTATACATAAAAAACAGCCTACCTGTGGGTGCCTAGTGATTCGCATTATCCCTGTTTCCCAAAGATGCATTTTAGGCTTATCAACAGCTGCTACTTCAAGCAGATTAAAGGTTGAAGGATAGAGAAATAAGAAGGAGATAAAATTAGAGAGCCACACAAGTTGATGTACAGCTGGAGCACTTTGAAGCTGCCATAACTGCACTCCATCATATCTGTGATTAATGAAATATACCTGTAATACCACCACTTAACAATTCAGCAACTAAAAGATAAGAAATTTCTTCCACGCTGTGGAACGACCAAACATTCAAAAGGAAAAACTGCATATTAAGTTTGTGGGAAACAATAACGGTAAATCCTATTAAAGAATTGGGAACTTACAACAGTGCTCAAAGCCAGTGGAAGAGAAACCCCAGCAAACAAAACACGGTATGCTCGCTCTCCAATAAGTTCCTCACCCTTATCTCGTAAACTAGCCAAGCCACTGTGAGCAGCGGCAAAAATGAAAATTAGGATCAACATTACAGCCTGCAAAAAAGTCATGGATTAGGCTCTTGTCATGAAAACATATAACATGTGAAAAAACTTGATTCACCGTTCTCATGGACCAAAACTATAAAATTAATTATAGTAATCAATATTTAACGCGCAAATAAAATTATAACTGGGTTTATGAAACTCTACACAGTATAAATCAAAATTTCAGTAATCGCAAGCATAACTCCAGACATTGAAAATTTTCCTCTTTCGTCTGGCCGCTTTCTCCATTTTTCCTACTTTGCAACCTCAATAAGAATCAAATAAAACTCAGCAGTGACTAAAAGAAACAGAGAGAATACTTTAAGAATTTTCATAATAATTTTATAAAAATTAATTGAAACCTAAACGCAAGCGGTTCAATGCAGATAACTAGCCCAGTTTTACAACCTTTATTGACTTCCTGCTCCTGACTTCTTGATCCTACAATTCTATTTCATTAATTTCTTGGTCTAACAGCCTACTTAAATTACATAATCAAATACCAGCTTCAAGTATTACATGCGATTATAGTTGCTCCATCACAAGTACAAGCACAAATTATATAATCAGATGAGAGAAAAAAAAAAAACTCACTTCAGGGCTCTCTGACAGAGTAGAAATAGATTGGATAAAGAGCTTTCCAAAACCCGTAGAGTTGTCGATCCAAGCCACATTAAGGACACATAAAACAACTCCCAAAATCACACTAAAATATGTCCAAGATGATAGCTTTTGTTTCCCCAATTCAAAAGCTCCCGAGTCCTCTCCCACAGTTGCCTCTTCCGAGAAGGAGCTGCTTGTATCCGCATCTTTAATGGAAGTCCAAGTTCTAAATTTTCTACCGGAAAATTGTAGAGAATTTGAGTTTGGCCTCAGGAATTTTGAGGTATTTGAGAATTTTGTGGGAATTGAAGTGGCCAAGAGAAACAGAGTTCCTTTACTGCTGGAACGCCGAGGCAAGGAAGACAAAGGAATCGAGGGAATAAGGGGAGAGGACGCCATTTTTGTTGGATTCTTGGAAAATGAGAGAATCCTACGGCTTCATTTGCATGTTTGTTGGATAGCTAAGTGTGAAAGAGGTAAGCATCCTGAGTTAGTGATAACTTAGGTGGACTATTTGGATTTAGTGGATTGTGACGACCTTCGACAATTGGTCCTCTAATCTCTAGCCGTTAAGATTAAGGTCTACTTTATGAAAAATTATATAATGATCCCGCAACATTGCTTAGTTGGAAACTTAAATAAGTTATATTAAAATAATTAAAAAAAATAAATAATTAATTAAATATATAAATTAGTTATAAAATATTATTTTCTTAAATTAAGGCACAATAAGTTCGTCTTTCCACTTTTAGGTTTTTAGATTCTTTCTATTTAATTAGTTTTCTATCTATTATTAATTTGACTTTTTAACTAGATATGATGAATTGATAGTCCTAGAACTATAAAAAGATCTAATTTAATTATAAACACAAAGTAAAAGTAATCCTAATTTAAGTGGTCTTGTTTATAAATAAAATAAGGTCAAATGTCCAAATTGAACCTTCATATTTTGCCTTAGGGATGAATTGAACCTTAATTATTCTTTTAGATCCAATTGATTTTTGTTTAATCAAAATCTTAATAAAATATATCTCAAATTTTTTTAGAGAATAAACTTTCACTGGACAACAAGAAACTACAAGGCAGTTTGAATCACCTCCAAAGGAAATGAATCAAACCAAGTTTGATCCTGACACTTAAAAGAAAATGAAAGCTAAGAAAGAACATGAGCAACTTTGTTGGCTGCTCTTGGAACATAATTAAAACTTAAAGAACTAAAGCTACTGTTGAAAGAAACAATATCTGAAGCGATCAAACCCAGGTCTGAGTGGTCTTGATCATTAGATCGAAGCTTCTGTATGAATGGCAAACAGTCTGATTCAAGAATGACATTATGGAAATTCATTGTTATAGCTAACTGGAGTCCCATATGACCAGCTAATGCTTCTGCTACTTTCGGAGATTGAACCACTACAGAGTGCACAGATTTCGCTGCTAGAATTGATTCATTAGAATCTCTAATCACCACTCCATAACCAGTTCCTCTGCCTACCTTCACTGCTGTGTCAGAGTTGATTTTAACCTGATTCAGATTGGGCCTCTACCGTTCACTGATACGTTCATCGGTTCGAAGGGGCCGTAATGGCTTGTTGGCTTCTTCATAATCGAAGAAAAGCTTTAGCACTTTTTGTTGACAAACTAAAATCTAAAAAATTTCTTGTTAAAAAATATGACGATTTCGTGTAAACCAAATGAACCATAAACAAGTCAAAAAGGTAGAAAAAGCTTATGGGGGTAGTTGTGTGCACTGCAAAAATATCCAATCTTTCATTGAAGCTGCAGATTCTAAATTATTAATTAGTAACTCCAGACAACTAGTATACCAGAAGACAGAGCTCTATTCGCAGTCTCGGAACACATGCTCTAACGTTTCGATCCCTTCGCCACATTCATATGCCATCGAAAATTAAATTTCTTCTAACCAGCTTAGACCATAATGGCAAAACATTGTTAAGCAGCCTCCAAACAAACATCTTGACTTTTAGAGGCAGCGATATATGCCATAACCATTTCCATGAGATATTACTTGAAGTCGCAACATTACAAACAGACCTAGCATCTATGCGAGCAATATGATAGGAAGTCCTCACTATATATATGCTTGTTTTTTAAAAGTGCCACACCATTAGATCTTTGGGATGCCTCCAGCTCAATGGTATAGAAAGAATTTGTCTTGCTTCCACTGGTGGAAAAATTTCTTCAACCAGCTCCCGATTCTAAGCTGTATGGTTGACATTCATAAGATCTTTCACCTTCATATCCCTATCAAACTCATGTTGAGGCAATGATGCTCTGAAATTTGGTTGTTTTGGTAACTAACGATCTTTCCATACTTTAATATTTTCACCATCGCCAACTCTCCATCCTATTCCCAATTAAAGCAAAATTTTTGCTTATATAATGCCTGCCTATGAAAAGCTAGGATTGTAACCTCTTGAAGCTTCCAAAAAAGAATGTCTGGGGAAATAATGTGCTTTGATATTTCCAGCTAAGAGAGATGTTACGTCTGTTAGAATCCTCCACCTTGTTTGCCCAACATGGCCATATTAAAAGCATATATATCCTGAAATCCAAGACCTCCATACTCCTTGGATTTTGTTAGTCTTTCCCATGAACACTAGTGTACCTTTTTCTCTTCTTTTCGTTGACCCCACCAACTCCAGAAGTCTGAAGTAACGTATAAGATAGACTGAAATTGATTGTGCCACCGATATGATGAGCATTTCTTTGCCAGCTATTGACAATGATCTTTCCTTCCAATTCGATTGCTTCTTCCAGATTCTATCAATGACATTCTGAAACAACATTCTCTTCGATCTAGTTATGGCTGCAGGTACTCTTAAATACTTGGCATGCTTGTCCA
>CATIWM010615891.1:0-12109 GCA_949671775.1 Mallotus repandus | reverse complement strand
ATTGGTGATTTCCATTATAGACTAACTATGGTGAGACTCCACAGAATTTCGAGGATGAAATTCTTTTTAGGAGGGAAGAATTATAACACCCGTATCCTAACTATAGGTACAATTACATTCATTATGCATATTTATTGAATTTAAGTATAAGCTAGTAAATAGAGTTAAGCTAGTATTTCGGGTTGAGCCATGATTTGCACTCGATTAAAGAGCGAGAATTTTTTAATTTTGATGATATTCAAAATGAGTGAAATTATGAAAATAAAAGGATTGTGGATAAAAATAAAGTAAAGAGTGAGAACAAAAAAAATTAGGATGATATGGACTTACTGGAAACAAATAGTCATCATAGAATGCACAATCGGAAGCTTAATGATTTAAAGAAAGTTTAATAATTTCATTAATGATCAAAATGGATATTTTATCTTTAATCTATCATAAAATACTCTAGATTCTTCTTCCAAATTCATGGCTTGTGGAGGGCAGCCATAAATGTTTAAAAAAATAATAAAAGTGAAACAATTACACTTAAAAGAAAAGAGGAGAGAAATGAGAGAACAAGAAGGGCTGCATCATTTTTCAAGTTTAGGCTAATATGTCAACTAAAATTTGAAGATCAAAAATGCTTTTTAGGCTGTAATTTTCATCCTAAAAGCCTATGGTGATTCTATTGGTGAGTATTTTAATTTTTTTGGTTGAATTAATCTAGGGTTTATAAGATGTAGTTTTTGGGTTCATTTTTTCTGGATTTTTAGTATTTGTAATTTGATAATATCTTGAGTTATAGAGCTTAAAAATAAGTGTGGTTTGATTCTATGGAAACTTGAAAGAGTCTTCCATAACTTTGTAGTTTTGAGTTAGAGTGATTTGACATTTATGATTGTCTAACAAAGCTGAACTTTTTAGTGCTCAATCTATCAGAGTAAACTGACCTGGTTGTGTTTAGCTACCCATATCTCCCTCTATAGTTGTCCAAATGAAGTGAAATTTTCATAAAATTTTCTAGACATATAAATACAATAATAATTTAAATTTCAACTCAAAATTCATTTTTTATAAGTGCCAATAATTTTTCAAAGTTACCTATGAATCAGGTTCATAGAGTTCATGAGTTAAAATTATGTGAATCAGGTTCATAGAGTTCATGAGTTAAAATTAGTCTCGGTGTTTCTTGTATATCTTAAAATAGGAAGCTTCAAATCAAGTCTTCTTTGATGATATGAAAACTTTGAAGAATTATCTAAATTTGCTTCTCCTTTAGCTTTATCTGTTTCAGACTCTATATTAGTTTTATAAGAGAAAATATTTTATTGCTCAGTTTCCATTGCTGGTGTAAGTAAGGTGGATTATTTCTTAGAGTTATTCCTCTATAAATATCTAATTGAAACAAAATCAATTTTAAATTACTTTTGGTACATAGATTTAATGATCTAGAAAGTTTCACCTTGAGATTCAGTGTACAGAATTTTTGGGGAATTTTTAAATACACCCTAATAAATCTATTATAGTTGGCAGCTTCATATGTGTAGATAGTTTAGTGATGTTATCATACTAGAAGGAGGTTACATTATTATTAAGTGTTTAAGATAAGTAAATTATGATCTATTATAGCTAAACCAAATGGAAAATAGGTTGTCACACAAGTAAATGCAAACAAAGGCGAGGAAGCAATAAAGGTAAGTGAATAACTTAATGTTCTATGTGAATATAACACAAATAAACAAATAATTATAAATTTATTTGTTAAGATGATTGGATAAGAGAAATATGTGTGTTCTAAATGATAGATGCTGATTTTTTATTGATGTGTTGATGGAAGATTGTTTTTGAGATGAGATTGTATATATGAATAATGGTTGATGAATTCGGGTCTCCTGTTTAGGTGAGATTAGAATACTTGTTGAAGCCATATTTAGATTTTTATATCTCCAAATGGGGTCTCATTAATTCCTATAAAAACTTTGAAATATTATCTACAAATTTGATAGAAATATTGGAAGCTTAATATTTATGTTTTGATGGCCAATTTGGGCAATATTTTATGTAGCTTAGTCTTTGTTGATAGATTGACCATGGTAGATTACTTTTGATGTTTCTCTTTCTATATTTATCCAATTGACGTAAAATTAGTTGAAAATTAATCTAAACTCATAATACTATTGATCTGGAGAATATGGCTTTAATAGTCATAATATGAAATTTTTGATGTATTTTTGAATTTGCACTCTCAATTCTGCCATGTTGAAATATGGTGTATTTCGGTATATTTTTGGTATATTATTCTTTTCTTATATATTGTTGAGGAGATATTAATTTGCTTTATAGAGTGATATATGATGTATTTAGTTGATGATGAGTTGAATAGAGTGCTGTAATAGTGTGGTGAAATCTTGATGTATATGTAAATATAAGAAATGTGATTGGATGAATATGTGGATGCAATGCTACTTGTGAATGAGGCAGGGCTGTGTACGATATGAAATCCCCTTTATATGCCATAAAATGGCTAAAAAAGATAAATAAAAAAAGGAAAAAATACAGTTGGCAAAAGATTATGGCAGGGCTGTGTGCGTTTGGGGATCCATGAATTATTGAAAAAAAAGTGAATTATATGTAATTCACAAGTACATTGTTGTCTAAAAAAATACTATGATTATCGCAATGTTGTGTGCATTATGGAATCCCTTTGATAAGCCATATAAAGGCTAAAGATATATGTAGTATAATATTACTATACTACTATGACTATGTACATACTATTAATTATAGTTAAACATTGAATGGGTTGATAATTAATAATACTACATGTTTGAATGTGTTATTTTTCATAGAATATTATGTTATTCATTTGCTGAATTGCAGGCTCACTCCTCTGCAATATTTTTCAAGATTAGAAGCACAGTAATCGGTCTTGAAGAAACATTTGCATAAGTTACACTAGCATTTTTTCAGGTGGGTCAGCAGGAGGTCGTCCTCAATTTTTCTTGAACATGACATGTCTAGTGAATTTTACTATCTTGTATTTAGGCTAGCAAATTGTATGTGTGTAATATAAGAAAGATGTGAACTGCTTGATATTGTAAGCTAAAGTTAGTTATTTAATGGATATGTTACGTATTAGTCACATGCATACAATGTATGCTTGGCATCCTTAACAGGGTCACATATAATTAATAGGATTTCAGCAAAGCTCACTTTGGTGACATGATTAATTAGATAAGAAAATGTATCAATCAAGTTTTACACAAGTAGCTTGTAATTATTTAATTTAGGCCGCTCAATACTTAATTATTTTATAAGTTTATGAAAAATATTTCTTGAATTATACTTAAAACGGATGTTGATGTGAAGGCAATAAAGCACCAATATTAGAGGTAGCGGGACCCACTCTCCATCATGAGTCGGCTCTAAAAACACTCCTAGTTTTTAGTTTATTGCACCTATGGTACCTTAACTTTGCCTATGTTTCATTTTAGTACCAGATTTTTAACTTTTTTTCTTTTCAATTACTGAAGTTCTATTTTGGTTTCAGTACCTTGAACATAATACGTGGTAGCCAGAATAAACATATTCTTAGTATATTCGCCATGCAAGCATCCCATTAAGTAGCCTAATCATCTTATGGGCTCTAGAGAACATAATTACTAAAGAAAACAGAATAAAAAATGTAAAAATCCTAATAAAAGAACAAAAACAATTTTAACAAAAGGACAAAAATAACTTTAATAAAGAAATAACAAATTTAAAAAGAAAAACAATCCCTAAAATTACTATATTTCTCTTCATTCTTCTTTTTTGACGGTGATACTTATTATTTGACAATGATACTTTGTTCTTCTTCTTGAAGTTTTCTCATTGATATGCTGTCAAATAACAAGTATCACTGTCAAAGAAGAAGAATGAAGAGAAACATAGTCATTTTAGGTATTTTTTTCCTTTTTAATTTGTTGTATCTTTATTAAAGTTGTTTTTGTCCTTTTGTTATTTTTGTCCTTTTATTAGGGTTTTCACAGTTTCAATTTTGTTCTCTTTAGCAATTTTTTTAAGACCCACAAGATGATTAAGTTGCTTACTGGGATTCTTACATGGTGAATATACTAAGAGTATGCTTATTCTGGCTGTCACATATCCTAAATTTGATTAAATATGTTCGTGATACTTTAACCTGAAATAAAAATAGAACTTTAGTAACTGAAAAGATAAAAATTAAAAATCTAGTACCAAATTGAAATATATAGCAAAGTTAAGATACCATTGGTGCAATAAAACTCATTTATTTATTTATATATAAGCACTAGTTGGAATTGAAAAGCTTAAGTGATTTGTTATTGAAATATAAAAAAAGATAAAAATAAAAAAATTTAATGAGTCGTAAAATTTTAGAATTATATTTCGTGATGTTTAAACTCAAGTTTTTTTTACTTTATTGCAGTAGTTGATTAAATTGGCTTGACTTATTTATATGTCTGCTGGCTTATAAGAAAAATTAAATCTTATATAAATAATGTGATTTGAAGGGAGGTAAAAGATTCGAATTCTATTGTCGTCATTTTAGAAAGGAGGAGACTACTCCTGTTGTTCAGTTTGTCAATACTTTGATCATATAAACTCTCTTTTGAAAAATGTGATTTTTTTTTAAAGAAAATTAGTAATTAAAAGCTAGATATTTAGAAATTGATGAGCTCTAGTTCAATTTGTTTAAACGGTATATGACATAATTTCTGGCATGTTTGGTATTATGATGTTAATCGTTTTTTAGTTCTTTATTTTTATTTTTTAAAATTTTTAATATTTTTTTTTTGAAATCTAGCTTTAAAAATAAAAATTGATAAACCATTTTTGAAATAAAAACTAGGTGAAAATAAGTAAAAAATATTAAAAATATTCAATTTTAATTTTAAAAGTTGCATTTTTCATAAAAATACTGAACCAACTCTTCAAAGATGTAAATAATTTTATAAATATTATCTCACATATATATATATATATATATATATACGCATATAAGAATATTAACAATTATTAATAACTGTCTTAATCTTTATAAAAGTAAATTATTAATATGATACTATTAAAACTATTGATAATTAACTTTCATCATTTTTATAAAAGTAAATTTCAATCTTCCATCGCTTTTCTCTTTTCCTTGTGGTGAAAAATTAAATCATTAAACTCTATTGTTGAAAAAAAATTTCTCTATTAAGCTGGTAATAACTAACTATCCTAATCTTTATAACAATAAATTATTAATATGATACGATTAAAACTGTTGATAATTAACTGCAATAATCTCTATAAAGGTAACCAATCATTCGACAAGTATTAAAGAAGATATCTATTATAACTTGGTTAAAGAGTTGTATGCAATTGCAAGTGTATTATATAATCCATTCTACATTTTTGTTTAGATAGTTTGATAGACATATATAGAGGTTTCCATATTAAACTTCAAATAAAAGAAATCTTCGTTGTGTCCCACTTACAACTTCAATGTTGCAATGGACGAACTTTAGCCTATGTTAGGATGAGAGGAAAGAAAACAAAAGGAAAAATAAGTTTATTTTTTTTAATTTTCTTTTTTATTGTTTGAACTAAGGAAGTGGAAAATGAAAAGAAAAGAAAATAGATAGTTAATATATTATTATTTTAATGACTTTATTTTTTTATGAATTTGAATTCAAATTATAATTAATTTTAACTTTTTTTTATCTCTTTTTACTTTCCCTTCATTTTAGAGAGAAAATATTTGGAGGAAATTAACCCTTACTTTCCTTTCTTTATTATTTTTCTCCATCTTTACAAATTCAAAGAAGTGATTTTTCCTCATTATTTTCCAGTTTCACCTTTATTTTATTTCCTTTCCATTTTCCTTCTTTTCAAATATAGCAAGTGACGGTAAAAGGGAAGGACCACCTCCATATTAATTGTCAATCAATCATTAATCAAAGCAAAATGAAAGTGATGTAGCCACAAAAGTTGGTGCACTACTAATAGAAAAAATGAATTTTATCCCATCTTCTTAAAAAATGAGTACAACGGTACTTAATATACAAGAAGTTAGCTATATGCACACACATGACATCTATAAAGCAGCTAACTATATTTTTATACAAAAATACATACTATTTTATAAAATAAACTAAGTACTACAACTGATTATTTTTTTGACACTCCCCTTCAAGATGTGTGTTTATGTTGATTACACTCATTTTGTTCAAGAGATTGTTGAACTGTCCAGGATGTAAATCTTTTGTGAAGATATCTGCAATTTGCTCCTAGTTTGCAAGTAGACAGGCTTTATGATCCCTTCATCGATTTTTTGTCTAATAAAATGATAGTCTATTTCTATATGTTTTGATCTTTTATTTGTGCTAAAATATATATAGTTTTAGGGTTAATTTTAGCATACATTTTTAGCTTTTAGATATATTTAGGGTAGTTTAGTTAGTGTAAATATATACTTTTATGTTTTTGTGTTAATTTTCATGGAAAAGAAGAATTTGGAGGTGAATGGTGCATAAAATGGAGTGAAAAGGAGAAGAACTAGAGCAGAAGCAGGGGAAATATGTTGTGGTGATCGCAAGATGCTTGGTGCCAAGCCAAGCAATCTAGAGTTGAGTCTCTGTGGCGATCATGGAGGCCTTATGGTCACTGAGTCCTAAGTCTCAAACCTTTTGTGGCGAGCATAACAACAACACGAATGCCAGTTTTATAAAGGAGGCCCCTCTGCTATGATCATAGACAAATTGCCGATTACAAGTGGCCCGATTCTAGCACAAAATTGCTAATGTGTGCCCATGAAAAGAGCAAATCTAGGGGAATATGAAAAGATGTTCTAGAAGGGGTATTTAAGGATAATAGCCTTAAAATTCAACATTAATATTTGAACCAAGACCTCACCAACCAATAGAGAGAAAAATACAGCCAAAAGAAGAAAAAGAGAGAGAGAGAAAAAAAAGAAGCTTGGAGAAGAAGAATCTATTGGAGACTTTTGAAAAGCTTCTTGATAACATTTTTTTCAATCCTTTATCTTCTTTTAATACCAGTTTTGAATATTCATTTGGGTTTTATTTTATTGAATATTGAAGCCATGAGTGGCTAGTTTTATTTTGTTGTTAGAATTTGAAACCCATATGACTTTAGCTAAATGTTATAGATCTTATTTACATAATCTTGCATATTATGTTTATTGTTCTTTGATGATTGTTGTAGATGGAAAACTATGGCTCCTAGCTCTAAGATTATACTTTGAGAAATGGTAATCTTAGTAGACCCATAGATACAAATTAAATGGGTTAATGACTAGAGATAGCTTAACTTAATTTGATTCTCATATGGGTGTGCTAAATGCTTTGCTTGATTGAGATTAGTCCATTTCCTTGGTGATGATAAGAGTTAAGCCTTGGATGTGTATTAATTGATTTAAAAAAACTAAATCACCATTACTTGAGAGAGATATATTGATAACTTAAGAAAACTTGAGATGTGCAAAAGTGTGAATAGATTTATTCATTAGCTTAATGATTATGTGGCATTCAAATTCCTAACAACACCATTACTATATTGATTTTCTTTATTCTTTCCTTAGTCTAGTGATTGCTTTACCTGTTTGCTAGTTTAGTTTTTATAATTTTTTTATTCAAGTCATTTATGAGCTTTAAACAAAACCAATTAGAATCAATAGGTGCTTGGTTATCAATTCTCGTGGGACGATACTCTGCTTATTACTTTATTACTTATTATGAATCGTATACTTGCAGAGTTATGCTCTAGAAATATGCTTACAACATCTTTTTTTGAAGACTGTATTATTGGCAAGGTGAATAACTGACATATTATCGCAATATAAACTCTCTATTTTCTAGTCATATATATCAACAAGGATAATAACCACACAACTTTGCGTATTATAGTGGCCATTACTCTATATTTATCTTCTATTGAGCTTCTAGAAATAACAACCTACTTCTTTGCCTTCCAGCTTATTAATGAACTTCGTAAGAACACACAAAAACCTGTCAATGATTTTCTTATCTCTACAGAACTTGCCTAGTCATTGCCACTGTAGGCTTTTAACTGAATTTCTGAATTACTTGACATGAATATCTCTTAACCTGGAGCCTTTTTAATGTATTTCAAAATTTAAATGCATCATTCATTTGTTTCTTACAAGGTTTATCCATGAATTATGTCAACTAATGCACACTATAAGAGATATGAAGTCTTGCAATAGTTAACTACATTAACTTCCCAACAAGTTGCCCATAAACAATAGAATCATTCAATAAATTTTCTTCTTGATGCATCATCTTGTGACTAACTACAATAGGTATATGGTTAGGTTTAACAACCAAAAAACCATATTCCTTAAGAAGATCCAAGGTATATTTTCTTTATGTCACTGAAATCTCAGAACTAGATCTAGCTATCTTCAATCCTAGGAAATACTTTAAACTTCCCAAATCCTTTAGCTTGAAATGAGAAGTCAATATTTGTTTCAACTGATCTACATGCACATCACTAGAGCTAACAATTAAAATATCATCAACATAAGCTAAAATTGCAATGAAACCTAATGTATCGTGTTTTATAAACAATGAATAAAATAAATTTTATACATTATGAAATTCTTAACCATATTTAGTGTATATATTATTATAAATGTCAATAGTGGATTGGCATTTTTTAAGAATCTTTTATTAACAAGGATATCACAATCGAACCTCAAGGGCATATGACTGACACTAAGGAATAGGAAGCGTAAAGCTTCAGAAACCCATATCAATCCTTAGAAATTTTTTGACAATAAAATTAACCAATTTAAAATTCTTAAGAAAATATAGAAGAGTTTCATATATATTAGGACAAAACCAAAACCTGTAGAAATGAAATAATACTCTCAATATATTTATTTTCAATCACTCATGCCACCATAACACAATAATCAATGCCAAATATTTATATATATTAATCACAATAATATTTAAAAATATTAGACTTCAAATATAAGTTTTTACAAATGATCTAACTACTGCGGTACCTAAAATTCAAGTACATAATACATATATCAAATAAACCTACATAAGATAGCCGGAGAGGAAGAAATTTGGCATAGAATATAGCTAATATCAAACTGACTGTTAGATCTTGGTAAAATAAGTTTGAGGGGAATCAAACCTCACTGAGTAAATCAATATTATAAAATACATATTGGTTTTAAAATACTTATTTAAAACCCTTTATTTTGCTAAAATTATTTTTATAAAATTGCATTTCAAAATTTATAAACCTCCTTAATATAAAATGGTTTGTACAAAAATATTATTTTATAATAAAATAAATCCTTTAGTGAAAATTATGGTGGAACCCTAAACCTTAATTTCACTAGCCTTTCAGCTCTCTTGTTCCAAATGACTATAGTCCCGAGAGATCAAGCTCAACCGAGTTACAGCCACAGTCAAGTCACTTAATCCATTATTGATGTCCCAAGAGAACAAGCTCCATCAAACTCAATTTTAAAATACCATTACCTGAGAGAACAAGCTCAACTGAGCCAATAACTAATACACATCAAATCCAAGATTTATACCTGTGCACACATGTTCTTGGAAATGCATCATCCGACCAAACCAAATATTCATAGAATTTGTATAACAACAATTTGTGGAACAACAATTTGTGGAACAACAATTTGTAGAACACAAATATGGCCTTAAACACACAAAAACATGCATAGAATTAAGAGATTGGAAATTTAAAAGAAATTTACCAACAAATTCACAAAAAATTCAAACGAAGGACATCAGACACAAGGATGGTGTCTACGGATTCTTGAGGTGATGAGGAATAAGCAATCCGTGATGGTTTTTGCTAAACATTGATGAATAAAACATTCCAATGACTATAAAGTAGATAAAATATTTGAAGCTAATTTTGCAATTTTCTGCACCTTTTCTACTGAAACAAACACTACTAGTGCGTAAAGGACATTAAAAGTAGCTATAGTTAAAATTTCATATTGATTAGAGGTCTTTTAGGTGGTTAACAGAGAAAAAGAAAAATGTATATACTAAAACGATAATTTGCACAAAAACCTAGGTCTTCTTCCTTATTATAACTCGCTCTTCTTCAATAAATACACACTCATTCTTTTGTAGTTTTCTTCTTGTCCCCTTTTCTTTTCTTTTCTCTCTCTTTCTCTATATATATATATATAAATTCAAAATCCCCAATTACCACATCAACTAAAAATTCAAAGCTAAATAAAGGCACACTCACCAATTACCTTTAAACTGAGCGACAGCAGGATTAGGGAGTCTTAAATCCCACCATTGAAGACGAAACCCACACGCATCGATAACAAACTCAATATTAGAAGCCCATTTAACAGCATTATAAGAAACCATACCATTCCTCATAAAAAAAACCCTAACCAAATTGATCATCTCATCCTCCCCAACACTTACAACATCACTCCCACCCTCCATAAAATCCACTCCTGTCATAGACCCCACATGAAACTCCCCAGCACCGACCATGGAGACATTCAGGGTTCTTCAATGATTTTTGGGTGGTGGGGAATGTGTGGAGGGAGCTAGAGAAGGTGGCGGCAGCCATGAGAGAAGCTGTGGATTTGAGTGATGAGAGGCGGGAAGGAGGGGCCCATGAGGAGAGCAAAGTTAAGGCAGGCAAGCTCAGAGGAGGAGTTTAGCAATAGTGAGTGAGTTTCGACAGAGGGAAAGAGAGATGATAAGTTATTTTTTTAGGGTTAGCGTTTAGTTATTTTTTTTATTTTTAATATTTAATTAATACATTGCAGTATTGTAAATTTAATGCCATGAAGGATTCTTGTTTATTGTGCTATGTGGTTCTAACTCAACACATTTAATACACGTCAGCTCATGTTTATCACACGCACTATATTTGTGCAATTCAGGTGTGAAATAGGTCCTAAATAGAAGTTTATATGTTCTATTGGTTAAAGTTAAAGTTGGGGTGTGTCATGGGTCAAAAGGGTAAAGTTCATGTGTGAAATAGAGCATTTGACCAATTTATTTGGTACATGTGCTATAAAATGTTCATAGTCGATAAATTAATAAATTGGATACTATTAATTTGACTATCACCTCTGTCTATTTTCCTTGATTAGTATGTGATACTAATAGTGGGAGGTGGTGAGTCTCATACTACTTGACATGAGATATTAGAATAGACATGTGGATACTCAAGTGATGGGTAGATCGAACATGACGTTAGATTTGTGATTGTGTGGATATTCAATTATAGTCAACAATCACAATCTAGGTAATAATGGTGCATATAGTTCTTTGACCTGAGATGACATAGTCATCCACATTTGAGTGACTAGGGTTTATTACTGCTTACATACTTGTGTTAATCATATATGGGTATATGGCATATGGTGGCTTTAGTCAGTTAAATGTAAGGATGAGTGTTCAACCAAGATTGGATTCATTGCTTGGAGTGGACAAGGATAAGATCCTATGCTATCTAAGTTTGTTCTTGATGAATAAGTTCCTGGCCAGGACAAACATGACATGAACTAAAAGAGTTTCAGTGTTGGTCATGTTTTATCAAGAATTAAAACTTGAGATGAGGTCATATGATGTAACTATTAGAGTTTGACTAAACCATGACTCTAGGTTATATCGGGATCTTATAATGAAGGGATTTTAGTGCACAGTAATTATGACCAAAGGGTATATATGAATCAATACATGCATTCATTTCTAATTGGGTGGTTATGATATCGATGCTAGGGGTCACTCACAACTTATGAGATCTAAGTGTGCATAATTGGGATTTTCACATTTGGACTTGAAAGAGTTTCAAATAATGTCAAGTGTTGATATTATCTTCCTATTGCCAATTAAACATGAACCTAGTAAGTCACACCTAAAAGAGCTTTACCTAATCACCGTTAATAGTAATCTAATTATTGATTAATGAGTTTAATCAATTAATTAAGATTAATCAAATTGGATTTATGCTTTAAGCAATGATTAGAGCATATCATAAAATCCAATTTAAAAAAGGGTTTAATTATTAATTTATACTTAATTAATATGAGATATTAATTAAATTAATA